>PVIR01008545.1:0-34343 GCA_004026965.1 Petromus typicus
ACAGGCACCAGTGACAAGGCCTCAAGAGGCCTCACTCCTTTTTGACCCAGTAGTATTATTTCCAGGAAATTATTCTAAGAAAATAACCAGAGATACACTTAGAGATTTGCACTTTAGAATCGTCCTAAATGTAAGGAGCTTTTTCTGTAAATTTTGCTTTCTCTACATAGTGAATGGTTTCTAGGTATTAAAATCTAGGCTGTGGGAGATAAAGCTAAAGACATCAAGATGTACTTATAATATTATTAGTGGAAAATCCATTTATACTACAGAAATTTGATATGTTCAAATACATTGGAAAAACATATGTACATAAAATATTTGATAGGAAAGATTAATATATTATGAGATGTTTGGATGATAAAATCACAGGTAAATTTACTTTCCTTTGTATTATTTCTGTATTTTAGAAAATGAATATGATAATCGTTATCACCAGTAAACATAACCACGGAGGGAATAAAGGAAGTTTTGCTTTCATTAGATTCTTTTTTTTGAGACAAGGTCTTGTTTTGTAGTTCAGACTGGCCCCCAATTCACTATGTAGCCCAGGCTAACCTTGAACTCACAGCAATCCTCCTGCCTCTGCTTCCAAAGTGCTGGGATTACAGGTGTGAGCCACTACACCCTGCACTTGTTGTATGTAGTTACCAGGGCTCTAACTCAGGACTTTGTGCTTGCCAGGCAGATGCCGGAACCACTGAGCTAGATCCCTGGCCTTTCATTAGATTTTTGAACAGATTTTATTTTGTAAACAAGACTTTAACAGGCTGAAACAGATTTAAAATTTTAAGGATGGTCAACCTAATGCAGTTAAGTAGGACTAGCACTACTTTAGGTTCTTTGCTGTACTGTATATAAATGAAAATACATCATAGAGATTTAAATTTAGTATAGAGTGTGTACTCTGAGAATGAGCAGTACCTCCACGTGGCAAAAACTGTGACCGGGTGGACGTGTGTGACGGCTGGGTCTGCGCGGCAGACTCACTTTCATTTTCCCACCACCTCAAATCTAGCCCAGTCCACAGCTCCTCCATTCTGGATCCCGCCTTGGAGCTTCCTGGGAGTCAGGAACACAGAAATGCATGAGACCTGTGACCACACCAGTCACCTCACTGCACAGCTCACACCCGCACCCACCCCCAGGACCTCACCCTCCTCACAGCGACCCAGCTCCATCCAACCCGACACACAGCTCACTGGCTCCTGGCAGTGACAAACAGGTGTCTCTGCTGCTCTTTTTCTGTTCCAAGCCATGTGCCATGAATGTCTTTCTGTAAGTGAGTGCAGGAAAACCCCTGGATATTGGACTGCGGGATCCAAGTGCATTTTGTATTTTGACAGAGAAAGAGAAAGAGAGGGAGATGGCCACGCTACACACCTACCGCTCTTTATGTCCACTATCTCACAACATTGTTTTATTTTTTTTGTATTTTGCCAATTTGGTGGTTGAAAACTGCCTTTCATTATAATTCCAGTTTGCTTTTATTCCTTTTGTAAATGAAATTATAGATCTTTCCATACATTTAAAAGTGTTTGGTCTGAAAACAAAGCCGCAAAAAGTTTTCTCAGAACTGTCTGCTTGTGGTCTTTCCTGTTTATACATTGGGTGCTGGTCTTTTTCTACATGTTTTTAAAGTCGACTTACTGGAACTTTAAGAAAAGTAACTCCTTCTCTTTAAAAATCATATCTATTGCTGTTTTTTCCCACCGCAAATTTATTTTTAAAATTATATGGTATTTTTGCAGAAAATCTTACTTTGGATATAAGGACATTTGTCAATATCTTCTTTATTGGCTTTCAGATTTTCTGTCATATTTACAAAAATTTTTCACCACTGCTAGAGTACTTGAAAAATTATTTTGTATTTTTTGTTGATATTTCTTAAAGGTTCAGCTCTTTTCTCTGCCTGTGTCCTGCTTTGGTGGAGATGCTGCGTTAGGAGCCATTTCAAGTTGTTAGAGGGTGTTGGGCCAGTTGTTCTGATGTCTGAGGAGGAGCCTCCTCTGGGGGAGCTCTTTTTGCAGCCTCATTTGGGGCCTTTCCTTGGAGCTAACGTCTAACGTCATTGCCTTCTGGGCACAGAATGTGGGTTGTGTTAGTTCTGCTTTCGGGAAACCCACGGAGGTTCTCTTTGTGGTTGATCTGTGGCTAGCTCGTGTGAGTTTGCGAGGGATGCGGATGTTCTCTGAGAGCCGGCATGCTGGGTAAGGTCTGTGGACAGTGCTGCTCACACTCCTCTTAGCGTTTTACTAGAGGTGCTGGTTTTTGAGGGATATGTGAACGCTTCTGGCTTTGGGGGGAAAATGAGTTTCCCTCCTCTCCAGTTCAAAGGATGTGGGCTCCGACCAGAACACTAAGGGTGATGCCTCTCTGGCCCTCCGCCTCCTCACCTGGCCCAGGCACCTGAGCCACCCTGGGCCTCCCTGGAGCTCGCCTTAGCCCCACATGACAATGCACTGGCCAGTGTCTTCCTAGGCCGGACGGAACCTGTGAGTTCTTCCTACAACCCGGACAGGAAAGGCAAGCTCCATCTCCTTTACCCCACCTCTGGCAGCAACTCTAACTTTTTTTGAGACAGGATCTCACTTTGTAGTTCAGGCTGGTCCTGAGCTCAGCCTTGAACTCACAGCAATCCTCCTGCCTCTGTCTCCCAAGTGCTGGGATTACAGGTGTGAGCCACTATACCGGCACTGTTGGTATGTGGTTCTGCTTGCTGGTGGGCATGCGTTTCCATGCCTGGCGTTGCTGTATGTGGTTACCGGGGATCGAACCCAGGCCCCAAGACACTTGCAAGGCAGGCGCCAGAACCTCTGAGCTAAATCCCTCGCCCAACTCTTTAACTTTTAGATTCTGCATGTGCCTTTGTATCCACAGCTGCCGGTGGTCTATTGTATTGTTTGAAATACTTTTGAAGGTGAGTAGTGTGATTATTTATTTATTCGTCTATTTGTTTTTTTGAGACAGGGTCTCACTTTGTAGCTCAATCTGGCCTTCAACTCACAGCATTCTTCCTCTCAAAAAGTGGGATTATCGGCGTGGTGTTGGTGCAGAGTTTTTGGTACTGGTCCACCCACTTCTGCCTGAGCCCCTCAGAGCCGCCCCTGCTCCCCTCCCTCCCCGGGTGTTGGCCTGAAGGTCTGGCTGCTCCTTACTGGCTGTGCGTCACGAAGACACTGCGGAGGCTCGGCAGGCACACCCAGCACTTGGGGCAAAGGTTGGCTGCCTCTTCTCTCGTGTGCAGCTTTTGTCTGTTGTGCTTTGAACACGCACTGTTCGGTGCTGCCTGTGCACTTAGAATGCCAGCCTTCAGACGATCAGGTGCTTCTACCATGGGAAGTCTGACCCGCAGACTCTATGCACTCCTGTCAAGTGTGGCCGCCAGGATGTTGCTCCTCAGCTTCCTAAATAAGAAAACATGTCTAAACAGCAGCATATGATCAGAGGAAAAGAAAAAGGGTTTAACTCATGATTCCAATTCTAGCAATTTACTTTAAGGAAATAACTGGGGATGTGTGTAAGATATATGAGAAAATCTCTCACTGCAATATTATTTTAACAGTGAAATAGTAGAAAATTGTCTTCGATAAGCTTTGCTATATTTGCATGTATAAATCAAGAAAGGTAAAATGTGCCATGGAGCAATGTTTACTGGTGAGAGTAAATGTTCATTATCAATATTAAGTGGAAAATCCCAGCAGCAGCGATGTGCCCCTGCGTATGCAGCCTGATTCCAACTTGTTATAAGTGAGAGTTAGTAACTGTGTGTGTGTGACAGTAGTTAACCATGCCCATTTTCCAGTGAACTGTATTTTCAATTTTCACACAAAAATAACTGCTACTTTAACCAGAAAGGAGAAGAGCTATTTTTAAAATTTTCAAAGTGTTTGGATCCACATATTGACACTTATACTAAAGTGCAAATGAAAAGTTGTTTTTTTACCACCAGCTATAGAAAATACGTGGACCCTCGGTCACTTGCTCACAGCCAAGCTTGGTGTTGTGTCTGTGAATGTTTGGGAATGCAGGGACGAGAAGACTCAAGCACCACCCATCATGGCGCAGGGCAGGAACAGCCCAGGCTAAGGTTGTTCAGAATTAATCGAGGTGCCCAAAGATGACCCATGCCAACCAGTTTCCTTGTCCAGCAGCATGTCTGATCCAGGAGGCAGGTCCCGGATCATTCAGTAGTGGTGGTGTGGGGAGGAACGTGAGGCCCAGGCTCGGCTTTGGCAGGCACCCACTGGCTGGGGAAATTATTACAAGTTCACTGAAGTGGGCGTTCTGTAGACCCACAGCACCATCAGAGATGATGTTCTGGTTCAGTTTATGGAGGAGGAGCTGATGTTTTGAGGGCCTGAGCTGCCTGAGCAGCTCAGCTCTGGCCAGTGTCACTGCCAGAACTCACCGTGTGGAGCCGGCCTCCTGTCCTCCTGGAATGTGGTACAAAGTTGGCTCTGTTCACTGTGGGGAGCCCAGGAAGGTGGAAGAGGAGCCCGCTGAGGCCACCATGCCTGAGGGCTCAGGACGGGGGCTGCTGCTTGAAGTGGGCTTCCTGTGAGCCCACGTCTGCCTCCCTGAACACCTCCATGACCCAGATGCCTGGGAAAGCACACCACCTGCCTAGAGACCATGCAGCCAGGAGGGCTGTCCAATTCCCAGTGCCTTCCCCACCTTCCTGATCAGCCGTTGGCCCAGGTCCTGAGGCCTTCCTGGAAGGCAAGGCCCAGGCTCCCCGCACCTTGGGTCCAGGCTGGCCCCGCCATGCCGCCCCTCCAGTGCATACCACTCTTGTGCAAGTCCTGGTTGGGTCCCCTGCTCCCACCTCTTCCAAGTGTCCCCCTTCTTTGGCTCCATTCACACTTTGACATCCTCTCTGTGCTCTGCACTTTTACTAGCCTCTGAGATGAAGCCTGAGCCTCTTCACCCAAAGCATGAGACCATGTGATTGGTCCCCGTATTCAACCCAGACCCTTGTGCTCACTACTCTGAATGCCCGATGCCTGTCTGAATTATCTACCAAGTTTTCATTTTCATCTTTTTAAAATTTTTTGTTTTTAGAGAGAAGGTCTCACTGTGTCATTCAGGCTGGCCCTGAACTCACCATGTAGCCCAGGCTGGTCTCCAGCTCACAGTCATCCCCCTACCTCTGCCTTCTGAGTACTGGGATTCCAGGCATGTGATACCACACCTGACTTCACCTCCATCTTCAAGTGCTGTCATTCCCAGTCCAGGTCCTTCAGCCTAGGAAGCCCTGTCCAGGCTGAGCCAGGGCCTAGCTCTGTCCTGGCACTGACTCTCACAGTGGTCTTTGCACATCTGCCTCCCTGAACACCCGTGCCTTCAGCAGGAGTCCCCTCTGCCTTGTCTGCTTCTCCTCTTCCTCTGTCCACAGCACGTTGCAGACCCAGTCCCATCTGATAAAGGACATGCCAGTGAACGGCGCTCTTCTTCCTCACCTGAACATAGCACTGTATTTTGACCTAGGTTGCAACTCTGTTCTGCTACCTCTTGAGAAGCATGAATTTTAGCACATGCCTCTACAATATCGGGGAACAGCTGGACAGTGAGGAGCTGGCCTCCCTCAAGTTCCTGAGCCTGGACCACATCCCACAGCGGAAGCAGGAGCCCATCACGGATGCCTGTATGTTGTTCCAGAGGCTCCAGGAGAAGAGAGTGCTAGAGGAAGGCAACCTGTCCTTCCTGAAGGAGCTGCTCTTCCAAATCAACAGGCTGGACCTGCTGGCCACCTACCTGAGCACCAGCAGGGAGGAAATGGAGGAGGAGCTCCGGACCCCTGCCAAGGCCCAGATTTCCGCCTACAGGTGAGTAGTGGCTCCTGTGGGCTGGAGCTCCTGGTCCTATAGACACAGGCCATGGCCTGTCTAATCTGGGCTGTCTGTGTATTGTGCCTGGGGAACATATCCTCCTGGGGCAGGTGAAGAAATGTAGGGCCTGATGTATAATTCAGGGAAAAATACTAGAACTGTGAGATAGTTTATTTTTCAAAGTGGAACATTACCTACCAGCATACTAAGATTGAACAGTTTCTCTCATGTTCTCATTCCTCTCCTCTCTCTGACCTTGGGCCTCTCTCTGCTGGTGCCCAAGTCTTCAGACACGTGCCTTGCTCACCCCATGGAAGCCTTGGGAATCGGTTGCATTGGAGCCGTGGCTGCCACTGATCATGTAAGGTGCCTTGCTTTGCTCCTACCTCAGAGAGCCGTGGTTTTCGAGCCACCTCTGAGAGCCGAGAAACTCAGCTTCTTCCTACCCTGGCTGTGGGAGCCGTGGGCACTGTGGGCTGTGGTAACTTGGTGTCCATGACATGCCAGTCTCCTTCTCTCTTTCACATCCTGTTTTCAGGCTCTCCTCACAGTAATTTTTAGTTTTATCTTTCAGAAAAGCTCTTTCTCACCTCAGTTGCAGCTGTGCCTTGGTCATGGTGGGAGTGCCAGCCATGGCTTCATCACAGGGTGAGCAGCCCTGTCTGCTGATGCTCACCTGCTGGTGCTGGTTCCTGTGAGACTGCAGCTGTCGTGTGGCCTGGCCATGTGTGGTGTGACACACACCCGGGGTGTTGGTCTCTGGGCCTGCTATGACAAATGCCACACACTGAGGGGCCTAAAGTAGGAAAGGAAGTTTATTTGCCCACAGTTCTGGGTCTCATATTCAGAGATCTGGTGCCAGCAGGGCCTTTGTGAAGGCTGGAGGGGATCTGCTGGAGCTGACTCCTGGCTGCAGCCCTTGGTGCTCCGGGCTGTGGCTTGACTTCCCTCTGTGTCTGCCTGAGCACCCCTCTCCTGTGGGCCCACCCTGGTCCGGCGTGATTTGAGGGGTTTTTTTCTGCGAAGATTTTTGGCAAATTCGTCACAAGCACAGGTGCGGGGTGGGCTTGACTCTGTGGGAGAAAGGACGCTAGGCTGCAGCTTTTGGAGAGCTTGGGCTTTCAGGTAGCAATTCATCCTGAAAAACAATAGCCCCACAACTAGGAAAGCTTGGGGAGTGGTTCTCATCTTACACCACCTTCTTGGAATTGTGAAGACTCCGTTCCTTACACATGAGCTACAGTGCTGTAGGGCCAGGGGCCCCAGCATCAGGCTCTGTCTGCTAAACTTGGCTTGCAGACAAAAGGGTTAGCACAGCTCAGGTAGGGAGAAAAGATCCTGTCTATACTGTAAACTTGGAGAGCTGCTGTGGACATCGGCAGAGAGATCAAGAAGCAAAAACTGGAAATCCCAATTGACCCAGCTTTTCTTAGAGGTATTTTCCAGAGGGAGTTAGACATGACATTACAGTGATTCGTGCACTCTAGTGTTAAGCAGAGCATCTCATAAAAGTCACATCTCAGAAGTGGCACATATGCCCGTCAGCAGGCAAATCAACAAAGCGAATGTGGTGATCGCACACCATGGAGTCTGCCTGCTGTACAGGTAACCCTGAGCCACTGCGTGAAAGTGGATGCACCTTGAGACTGAACGCTAAGTGAAGTAAGTCATACAAGAACTGCATGGTTTCTCTTAGGGACAAACCCCAAAGCAGCAAAAGAATACACAGGTGGTAGGAAACAGGAAACAATCTTGTGCAAATGGGAAGTGGACCCAAAGGCGGAGGAGGAAGCGGGAAGAGAGAGAAGGAGATATAAAAGGACGAAGACAGGTTAGGTCTGCGCACCAGCTCCCCACGAGGAATGCAGCCATTGTGTGCTGAGATGTTAGAAAGACTCAGCACAGCCCACTTCCCAGGATAAGCAGACATTAGAATTTTACTTTGAAATTACAGTTGCTGTCTATACAATAAATACTTTATAGACTAACCAGGTTGTTTGTTTCTATTTTTATTTTTTATTTTTTTGAGACAGAGTCTTGCTTTTGGTAGTCCAGGCTGGCCCTGAACTATGTAGCCCAGGCCAGCCTAAAACTCAGCAGTCCTCCCGCCTCTGCCTCCCAAGTGCTGGGATTACGCGCATGAGCCACCACGCCCAGCGCTGTGACATGTGGTGTGACTGCTGGTGGGCATGAGTCACCGTTCCCACCTGGCATGTGGTATGTGATTACCAGGGATTACTTGGGACCTTGTGCTTGTAAGGCATGCGCTGAAATCACTAAGCTAAATCCATGGCCTCCAGGTTTATTAATGGATGAGAAAGCCTGTAGGTTTCAGTAGTAGTGAAGTAGAATACCTTAAAGAATAAAACTAAAAGTCATAGTAGCATTTGGTTGGATTTAATCTTGGGTCAAATTGAAAGAGTTTTAATGAAATATTCTAGGATGGACGTCTTTTGAGGAGAAAGATATGATTATCCTGAGTACCTTTTATTTCTATCTATTTTTATTTTCAGATTTTTTTAAAAAAATAGGGTCTTGCTCTATAGTCCAGGCTGGTCTTGAACATATGGAAATTCTTTTGCCTCAAGCTCCTGAATACTAGGATTACAGGTGTACACCACCACACCTGGCAAGAATTTTAATTTCTAAATTTAATTTTAAAGTCGATATATTAAAAATTAATTAATTGATTTTGTTTTTAAGTTCTATATATACATTATGATCACAATTGACATTGAAAATTTGTACCAGTATATGATGTCTTAATTCTAATTTTTCCCACTTCCCTTGCCCACCCTATAACTTCCCACCCTGTATGTACATAAGCTTTGTTTCCTTTTTTTTTTTTTTTTAAGGTGTTTTTGACACAGGGTCTCACTTTGTGGTTCAGGCTGGCCCTGAGCTCAGGCTTAAATCACATCAGCAATCCTCCTGCCTCTGCCTCCCGAGTGTTGGGATTACAGGCGTGAGCCACCACGCCCGGCACTGTGGTGTGTGGTACTGGTTGCAGCTGGGAGTGAGTCGCCACACCCAGTATAGGTATGTGGTGACTGGGGATCGAACCCGGGTCCTTGCGCTTGCATGACAGGCGCCGGAACCATTGAGCTAAATCCCTGGCCCCTGTTTCCTTTTTTTCACCGTCACATTTTCCCCCATGTCACACAGTCCTACCTCTTTTAACATTTGAATATTTTCTATAGTATGTGTCATACACTCTAGAGCTGATTAATTACGTCAGTTTCTCATACCAGAGAAAAGATAGGGAATTTAATATCTGTGACCTATTTATTTTACTTATGAGTATGTCCTCAAGGTATGTCCATTTGAGTATAAATGGCTCAAACTTATTCTTTATGGCAGTGTAACACTCCATTTTATAAAAAACACTTTTTTATCCAGTCTCCAGTTCATGGGCATTTGAGCTGTTTCCAAGATTTAGCTATCACAAACTGAGCTGCTGTGAACATGAGTGCACAAATGTCTAGTGAATGAATCATTTAATTCTTTTGTGTATATGCCTAGCAGAGGAATAGCAGGGTAATATGGGACCTCCAATCCTAGTTTCTTGAGGAATCTTCACACTGATCTGCATAGTGGTTGTACCAGTCTGCATTCTCACCAACAATGGAGAAGGGTTCCTTTTCCTCCACAGCCTTGCCCACATATGTTGCTGGTTAATTTCAACCATTCTTTGTGGAATAAGATGAAATCTCAGGGTTGTTTTCATCTGCATCTCTCAAATAACTAGTCATGTTGAACATTTCTTCATAGGCTCTTGGCTGCTTTTACTTCTTCCTCTGAAAAGAGTCTGTTCATTTCAGATGCCCATTTTTTAATGGAGTCTTTAAATTTTGGGGGGGATTGATTTTTTAAAGCTCTTTGCATATTCTAGATAGTAGCCCTTTGAGAAACAGCTGGTAAAATTTTTAAATTGTTGGTTGTCTTTTCACTCTGCTGGTGGTTTCTCTTGCTGTGCAGAAGCTTTCTATTAGCATAAAATTCTATTTGTTGATGCCTTTTGTTAGTTTTCATGCTATAGAAGTTTTGTTCATAAAGTCTTTCCCTAAGCTAATGTCTCCAAGAGTTCTACCTAACCTGTTCTGCAGAAGGTTTAGTGCTTCTGTTTTAATATTTAGGTCTCTAATCCACTTTGATTTTCATTTAGTACATGGTGAAAGAGATAGACCTAGCTTTAGTCTTTGGCCAGTTAAAGCCCAGTTTTTCCAGCACCATTTATTAAAGAGGCTATCTTTCTTGGAGGGTTTTTGGCTCCTTTGTCAAAGATGACATGACACACTGTATCTGAAGTTGATTATGGCTCTTTTAATCTGTTCCACTGATCCTGAGGTCTTTGGCAGTACCATGTAGTTTTTATCACAGTGGCTTTGTAGTATAGTTTCAAGTTGGAGATTGTGATGGTACCCCCTATCAGGTCCTTGTTGCCTAGAATTGCTTTTCTGTTCTAGGTCTCTTGCTGCTCCAGATAAATTTTTGGATTATTTATACATAAGTAACAGACTCACTAAGAGAGAAATTGGGGAGTCAATCCCTTTCACAATAGCATCTAAATAAATGAAATATCTAGGAATCAATCTAACAAAGGAGGTGAAAAACCTCTACTCTCAAAACTATAATACCGTGAAAAAGAAGATTGACAAGGATATCAGAAAATGGAAAGACCCATTGTCTTTGTACATGGCATCCATGTCTTGTACATGGATAGGAAGAACTAATATTGTCAAAATGGCTATACTCCCACAACTAAGCCTAAAGTCAACATGTTTTTGCATCAAAGTTTTTTTCCTTTAGATCATAGTATTTAAAGGTTTGCTGACTTGTAAACCATTATTTTGTTCACTCATTCAGCAAGCATATTGCAAGAGCTCAAATGTGCCAGCTTTTTGTAGTCCAGTCCAAGAGTCAGGAAGTAATAATGCCTTACTTACCGTGCACTGTGTTACTGTGACTGGATTAGGTACAGGTCCTGCCTCATTGTGAGTCTGGCAGCATGGCATGTGGTCCCATAGACTATATGACCTGGTGACATCAGAGCAGCCTTTTTTTTCCCTTTTGAAACAGTTTTGCTCTGTAATTCAGACTGGCCTTGAACTCACTGTGTGGTCCAGTCTGGCCTCAAACTTGTGGCAGTCTCTCTGCCTCAGCCTCCTGAGTGACAGAATTGCAGGCATGTGCCTCCATGTCTGGCTCATCAGAGCAGTCTTGGTTTGTATAAGGACATGTTATGCGTGCAAAAAGAAGAAATGGCCTTATAACACATTCTCACAATGTGTCTCCACCAGTGAGGAACTGCTTCACAGAAACTTCTCCATGGACTCTTGACGTCCACCTCCCATGACGTAGCTATGTAAGTCAGTAGATGAGGAAAGAAGCTAAGGCTCACAGCTCAGAGGTAGTGGGACAAAGTCCAGCACCAGGGGTCTGGGGCCCCTGTTCCCAGCAGCACCTTAAAGCCCTCAGGGCTCGTGAGGCAGGAGGCTTGGAGAGCTGCAGGCAGGATAATCGCGGTGTGTATGCTATCCTTGCCAAGGTGGAGGAGGCCCAGTAGGATGTGGCCTGGAGACCCAGGTGATGCCGAGGGATCTGAAGCTGAGAGGGTGCGTGGGGAGCATCAGGGCTTTGGTGCTGGAGTCTGAGGCTGTGGCACTGGTGTTGGCTGTCAGTGTTCCAGAATGGGATGTCTGGCCTCTCTCTGAGGACACTAACAGGTTTGGGTGAGGGAGAGATGATGCAGCCTGCATGTGGACTGCATAATTTTCAAAAGCCAGAGCTTTTTTGTTGCTGTAAGATCTTGACTTTACAAGACACAAATGAAAAGTAAGACTCATTTACCTGAAATTAACTGCAAGATGGGGTGGAATTTAAATTGCTCAATGTGGGCCATTTGGGCACGAAGCCATGGCCATCAGCGTCACTCTGCCAGTCTCTTTTCAAGAGTCTTGTGCCTCAGTCTCCTTTCTACCTGGCTCTGGAAAAGGGAGGCCCAGACCAGCGCCACTGCTCAGACGGGAGGTGGGCGGCCCTGAGTGCCCTCAAGAATCTTCTCTTCCACACAGGGTCATGCTTCTTCGGATTGCAGAAGATGTAACCAAATCTGAGCTGCAGTGTTTTAAGTTTCTGCTGAATAATCTGATCTCCAAGTGTAAGCTGGATGACATGGTAAGACCCTACACCATTCACACTTTGGTCCCAAAGACTGGTCAGCTTAGGAATGTTGAGACCAAAGAGGGGCTGTTCTGGGGAAAGCCCCTGGGTGCTCATGCTTTAACCAGGGCAACAGAGATGCAGGCCCAGGCCCTCACTTGAGGGAGGGGAGCCCAATTGTGTGGGACTCAGGGACAGGGCAAGTAATGGCCTGGATACTTCCCCACCACTGTCTGGAGACAGCTTGGTGTGCTTGCAGTGTGACTCTGTGTATGCTTCTGGGCCATGTTGTGTGTGGTTTGTGTGCCTGTCTCTGTGGGATGTGTTGCCTGTGTCTTGTATGTATGTACAGTAGTGTCTGTGTGTGGTGTGTTTCTGCACTGGTGTGTGTGGGGTGGGGTGGGGTGGGTGTATATCCAGTGTGTTTTGTATGTGTGAGTGAATTCAGATTTGGAGGTAGCTAAGGTGTCAGAGGTCGTGTTAGGGTGCAAGGCAGTACTGGGACGTTTTACGATGACTCACCCATGCACGCAGGCTGGTGCATGTGCGAGTGTCCAGAGAAGGCGGCTTCTCCATTCATGACCTTCTTTTGTGGCCAGGAGGCACAAAGCTGCCTCCCTTCCTTCCTCTGTGGCAATAAATCAACAGGGCTGGGCCTCTTGGGAAGTGAAGTGGGGCTCCAGTTTGGGGAAAAGAAGTAAAATAATCTCTGAAAGGGCCAGGGATTTAGCTCAGTGGTTCTGGTATCGGCCTTGCAAGTGCAAGGAACAGATTAGATTTCCAGTAGCCATATACAACAATGCTGGGTGTGGTGACTCGTGCCCACCATCAATCAGAACCACATACCACAGTGCCAGGTGTGGTGGCTCACACCTGTATTCCTAGCACTCGGGAGGAAGAGGCAGGAGGACTACTGGCCTTGAGGCTGAGCTCAGGACCAGCCTGAACTACAAAGTGAGATGCTCTCAAAAAAAGAAAAGGAAAAAGAAAAAAAAATCTCTGAAAGCGAATGTGGCCCAGCCTAGGCTTCCACTGTGTCTCTTCCTACAGAGCTTGCTGGACATCTTCATAGAGATGGAGAAGAGGGTCATCCTCGGGAAGGATAAGCTGGATGTGCTGAAAGGGATTTGTGAGCAAGTCAACAGGAGCCTGTTGACGAAGATCAGCGAATACGAGGACCAGCACGGAGGTGGGGTTGCGGCTGCGGCATCAGCGACATGGAGTTCAGCTGACAGGGCTTCGCTGTGCTCACCTGTCTGTTTTTCTCTTTTTAATTCAGAAGAAAGAATGAGACCCAGACAAAGTTCAGATGCATTTTCAAATGGTAATGCTGGATTCTCAAGATGCAGTGTCCACCCACTCTGAGGTCCTCGCGTGCCCTTCCCTTGACCTTCAGTCGTATCCTCATTGCAGAACGAGAGTCAGTGGGGCTTGCAGTCATCCTTTTCTAGAAAGACGAAAAGCCTGCTCCCCTGGCAGGCCCATTTGAAATAACTGCTGGTCGCTGATCAGTCTTTTCTCTCACAGTTTCTTCCCCTCCTTTTGATGTGTGTTGACACATTCAAGTCCTCGCTCAGAACTTCTGTAGTCTTTCAAAAAGAATATCTTTATCTATCTTTCAAAAACAATATTCTCTCTTCTCCTGGTCAGAGACCCTTTGGCTGAGTGGGAGCAATTGCCCTCTCACTCCCAGCCCAGAACCTGCCTGCCTCAGCCTTCAGATGCTGCAGCCAACTACTCTTCTTATCCCAGAGTAGAATCGGGACAGCCCCTGTGCCTGTCCCTGGGAACCCAGGGGACCCGTGAATGGAGCTCTGAAGAACTCTTGCAAAACTGATCAATTGCATCTTCTTTTTGGTTGTAAACTTATGCATAGTCAGGAGAATGCTCACAGATTCAGAGAAAAATCTCAAACCCCAGGAATCCCATCACTCTGTACTAGTGCTGTTGTCCATGTGTGTGTTGTATTTTCACCTGACTCTATATGCGTGTGCATGTGCATGTGCGTTTTGGACTGAGCCCCTTTAAGGGAACTTCGGTGCTTTTGAGTCACTAACCCGTCCTGCACTAGTGGCTCAACTGATGAATACCTCACAGATGCCACAAAAGACCTGGCGATGTGGAGGAATGTACAGTCACAACCCTTCCTGGCCCTGGTGCTGGGACAGTTTGCTCCTGGGTCTCTGGAGCCCTGTGATGCGCTGTGTGTTGGCCTGTTGGGGCTGGCTGGAGATGGTGTCCTGGCTGTGGGAACCTGCTCTGAGCACTGTGCTTCTCCTGGGGGCCAGTTCTGTGCTGCCGCCCTCACTGGACTCTCTTGATGCTTGCAGAGGAGGAGTCCATGGTGATGCTGGACATGCTGAACGTTCCTGAAGGGCAGGAGAGTGAGTCACAGGTACAGAGACACCCCACATCCTCCTTCCTGTGCAGTGTGATGCTCCTTCTTGTATTAATTAGATTTCTATTTTTTTTAGCTTCAGAAAAGCCAACAAAGAGTAGAAAATTATTGAAAATTTTGAGAACTGTAGGAAACATTTTCAAAAGGGCAAGTTAAAGGGTGACTTCAGTTTTTAAAAATGTGACTCTTCAGGCTTCTGTGTGTGGTATTTTTATTCCGAAGCCAGGGATAACAGCGGGTGAGCCTCCTGTGTCACCACAGTGGTGAGGACCCCAGGGAGATCTGAGGCCCAGCCGAGAAAAGCCTTTTGCTTTCTTAGCTTGAGGATTAGAATTTCTTCTCTGGAGGTAGAATAAGCAATAGACGTAATCTGGTTGCCTCTGCTCTCATCACCTGAGTCAGTGGAAACACTGCCTTTCTAGATATAGCTTCCAAGAACTTGCTAGGTACAGCCCGGCCACAGCCGGTGCCCTTCCTGTGGCGGTGGGGAGTGAAGGAGCAGGGACACTTGAATTAGGCTTTAGAAGCCATTTGCTGACGTGGACACCTGAGAACACTACCAGATCTCCCTTCCTCTCAAGTCCAGGGTTGACCGGGCAACACACCCGCCATCTCTATCCCTTGTCAGCCTCAGCACTGCGGTGTCCTGGCAAACACGCCAGAGAAGCGGTCAAAGCGGGTGTACGCTCAGTCCTCAGTGAGGTCCTTGAGGCCTTAGCCCGCATTCCAAGATGCAACAAAGCGGGTGGCCCACCCAGAGTCTCCAGTAAGACACAGAGGCAGGACCCAGTTTCTTGTCCGGGACTTCGTTTCTCCATCTCACGGGGCTGCACAGGTGACCAGCCACATGCTGATCTTCTCAATGAGGCAGCACTAGGAAAGCCAGTAGCTCACTGTGCTGTCAGGTCCTGGTCAGCAACCTGAGACCTGCTGTGTGTCTGGGGACGGTGAAGCCAGGAGCTTTACCTGCCCGGGGAGCTGGCGGCGTTGTCGGGTTGTCCCTGGCTGAGTCCTCATCTGCCTGGAAGACCCTCGCAAGTGAGGGAAGCCAAAAGGGGACAGTGGCGTGCGGCATGGTGAAGACAGCACGCGCGGTGCTGAGGCTTGACGGGGGCGTGGCAATGTCCGCCCCTTCTGGGGCGCGTGTTTTCCCCAGGGCTGCACTTGGAGAGTTAGCTGCTGACATGGGTTTTTGTTTTGCAGACCTCAGATCAAGTTTACCAAATGAAAAACAAGCCTCGAGGGTACTGTTTGATCATCAATAATTATGATTTTAGTGAGGCACGGAAGAATATCCCCCACCTTGGCAAAATGAAAGACAGGAACGGTACACACTTTGATGCAGGTACAGCAGATCCCAGAGCAGTGAAATGTTTCTTTTATCAAAAGGGGAGCAAACAGCTGTATCAAAAGGACACGTGTTTCAAGGAAATGGATAAAATGTATTTCCTTATGGAGGTACAGAATATTTTGATATATTTGTTAGTGCTCTGCTTTTGTTTCAAATTAATTTTAAAATCAAAAGAGTGTAGTGGTGATAAAATGTCAGATCTTATTAAGAGGCTCCGGAGGAGGAGCGGCCGCGCACTCGGTTTAGCTCTGCTAGCTGCCCAGGTCGTGCTACAGGAGGAGGTGGCTTGGTGTTGTCATGCACTGGTGTCACAGTGAGCTGAGCTAGTGGGCACTGCACAGATCGTGAGCTTTTAACAAAAAACAGGGATTTTCAGGGCCCAGGATTTAGCTCAGTAGTTCCAGTGCCTGTCCCATAAGTGTAAGGTCCCAAGTTTGATCCCCAGTACACACAAAAAAAATCATTTTCAAATGTCACCCTTGCCAGAAATTCTTTTACTCAGCCTTTCTAAACTAAGACTGAGAATTACAGATTAGATGGAAAAGTAATTCATGGTATGGGAATATAAATATGTCTGTAACTAAACTAATAACAGAAATCACCCAACCCAGCCTTTGAGGTATTAACAATCTTGGTTTGACGGTTTTTAAAGAATTAAATGATGTTGAGAAAATCAGTGTAAGCTGACTATAATCATCAGGACACTACAGTGGCCCCTGTCCCTGATTTATTTAGTGATGGCAGGAACACAACTCATGACCCTGTGCTTGCAAGGCAGGCATGGTGCCATTGAGCTACATCCCTGGCCCTAATCTCAGGTTTTAGCCACAGAATTTAGGGCCACGGCAGTTCTTATCATGCACTTACCAGGCCTTTCATGCCTATTCAGTTAACAGTTTGAAGTTCCTATGAAGCTGATTTGGCTTGATTTCTAGAGTGCTGTCACATAGGAGTCGGGGGGTTGAGTCTGCGCACCCCACCCGTCTGCTCCATGTGCAGCGAGTGGAAATTGGGTCCCTTCTCCAGAGTGGTTTCCTCAGAGTTCTTCTAAACCCACAGGATCCATTGCCGTTTACATCTCTCTTTCTTCACTCCTAGAGCTAGACTGACTCTTGCCTGATGTCTTATGTCTTGCTGTGATGTGCTAACAGGGACACAAAGTGCCAGAGCGGCCTTAGCATGGAGACTCCAGCAAGGGTCATGAGAGGAGTGGAGACAACAGCTAATAGAGCGTTTAAGGCCACGTTTGGAAGATGAGATAAAAGAGGAGAGGTGGTATACACAACACAACAGATAAAGCTACAACCTAAGTAATTACAGAGAGAAACCCAGGAAAGAGACAATGCCATCTACCTCCAGCACCAGGGAAAAGTTCGGTAGTGAGGGTCCAAATTATTACCGAGGCAGTGAGCAGGAAACAGGAAGGCTCTCTGAAAGTCTAAGACAGCGTGGTTCCCGACCTACCTACCAAAGCCTGCAGCTCTTCCTCTTCCAACATGATAAGGTGTGGAAAGCTTATTCTCTTGTAATATTGCACAGACAGACAGTGGGATGAGAACACCAGGCCAGGCAAAGCAAGCATCTTACCAAAGATAGTAGTTAGAGAAGATGGCTTGGAGTCAGATACCTAGCCCAATTCTTTTTCAGAGAACAGAATTTTTCAGAAGCAGAGAGGGATTTTTCTTCTTTAGCTAATGACATCTGAGAGCCCCCTTAATAAAAAAGCCAGCTCCCTACTAATTATTGCACAGTGGAAGGTCACATGCACAGAGTCTCAATCAGCTTTTCAGATGATACATTGGTCACATTGTGAGTAATCAGTTGGGTCACCAGGCACAGGAACAACATCTCATAGCAAAGAAGCAACACAGCCTGGAAAAATGAAATGGAATACGCACAGAATAACACCGAGGGGAGGAAATGTACTTGGTATTCTTAGAGAGACAGTGAAAGGCCTGTAGAAGAACAAGACTTTATGAAAAGATAGGACAAGAAAGAATATTTGAACATTCAAAATATGTCAAATGTATCAACTATCAGGAATGAGAAAGCTATTGGCCTCCTCAATAACAACACTGGAATTTAAAAGTCTCAATAAATATCTTCAAATTTCTTGGTTTTGTTTTATGAGACAAGATCTCACTGTGTAGTTCGGGCCAGTCTTGTGCTCACTATGTGCTCAGGCTGGCCTCAAACTTGAGGTTATCCTCCTGCCTCTATTTTCCAAGTGCTAGGATTACAGGTGTGCACCTTCATTCCGGGCTACCTTCAAATTTCTGAGGAAGAATTTCTTTTGGAAATAGCATTTTATATCCAGTTAAATTCTCAAAAAGTATGAAAGTAGAAGTAAAGTCTCAGGCATTTGCTCAGAAGTTTTATTCCTCCTGTGTGAGTGGGTAGGTACAAGCCAGACCCAAGGAAGAAAGAAATTGTCCTTTGTGAAATGGGGCCCTGCTAGGAAAGGATGAGAGGTGTCCTAGAAGAAGAGGACTCTAAAAAAAGTGTATGTGTGTGTGTGTGTGTGTGTGTGTGTGTGTTTGTGTGTCTGTGTGTGTATTTGTGTGTGTATAGGAGGGGTGCTCTGATGGGAAGTTCTCCATAAAAAGTAAAAATCAGTCAGACAAGAAGTCCGAAGGGTTTGAAAGACTTTGACCAGATCTATTAGCACATTTGAAGAGAAAGCAATGTGAAACAAACTTAAAAACATACGATTAAAATTCCAAGATAGACACAAATGGACTGGCTCCTAGCTCAGTGGTTCCTTCGACAGCAACTAAGATAGACACGAAGCTTCCTAAGAAAGGAAATATAAAAAATCTTATATTTTCATAGTTCAGTAATATAAATATTATCCTGGATTCAACTCAAAATCATAAATAGTGGTGTTAACATGGTAAATGCTCATCCTCCATAACTCAAGCCAAAAGCCTCAAATTTATAAGTGAATAAATAGCAGTGTACACAACATTGCTATGAAATGGAACCAGGAAAATAATCAGTTAAGCTGAAAGTGGCTGCTTTTATTTATTTATTTATTTTTTGAGACAGGGTCTCGCTTTGTGGTTCAGGCTGGCCCTGAGCTCAGCCTCCAACTCACATCACATCTCCCGAGTGCTGGGATCACAGGTGTGAGCCACCACGCCCGGCACTGTGGTATGTGGTACTGGTTGCTGCTGGGGTGAGTCTCCACGCCCAGTATGGTATGCGGTTACCGGGGATCGAACCCGGGTCCTTGTGCTTGGAAGACAGGCGCTGGAACCACTGAGCTAACTCCCCGGTCCTGAAAGTGGCTGCTTTTATGGAACCTGACTGGCTAATAGAAGTATGGAGAGAAAAAAACTTTTCTAGCAGGTCTTTTAGTTTTTATTTTTATTGATATCTTTTATTTTGATAAATGTAAATAGTTTGAGATTGTACTAAAAAACAAATACTATTTGTGAGCCAGGCATGGTGGCTCACATCTGTAATCCCAGAATTCGGGAGGCAGAGGCAGGGAGATTGCCTCAAGTTTGAGGCCAGTCTGGCCTACATAGTGAGTTTAAGGACAGCCTGAATTACAAGGTGAGACTTTGTCTCAAAAAGACTAAAAGTAAACAAAAACAAGAAAACTATTTGTGTTTTTTTCTGATTAGATAAGGGATGCAGTCACTTTTGGGCTGGCTGGTAGTGAGCCTCAGTAACGGCCTACACTTCTTGTACGAAGTTCAGACATAGAACAAGGCAGCACCAGTGAGCCCCCCTTTCCCATTTGAGTTGTGACTGGAGAGTGTTTTCAGCTGGTGACAGTAAATATTAGAAGTGTCTAAAATCCAGCTTCTGATTTGGAATGACCCACTCTGTGAGCTCTGGTTTGCTTTCTCCAGCTCTCTGCTGTGGTGTGGTAACTGCGGCGGTGGGATGTGACCCTTTTTTTAAAAATTGAAATCTTTATTGGTATATTATATAGACACATCATGATGATGACCCTTCTTATTTCGTTTTTCAGAGACTTTGGTGAGAACCTTCACTGAGCTTCACTTTGAGACAGTTCCTTGCCAAAATCTCACAGCACAGGCGATCTCTGACATGCTGCAGCGCTACCGAGCCATGGACCACAGGGACAGAGACTGCTTCATCTGCTGTGTCCTCTCCCATGGGAACAGCGGCATCGTCTATGGCATAGATGGGCAAGAGGTGCCCATCTCTGAGCTGACCTCTTACTTCACTGGTTCCAAGTGCCCTTCTCTTGCAGGAAAACCCAAAGTGTTTTTTATTCAGGCTTGTCAAGGGGAGAAGTTCCAGAAAGCTATACCTGTGGAGACTGACTCAGATGAGAACCAAGCCTGTCTGCAGGAGGACTTGTCATTTCCATGTAAAACCATCCCAAACGAGGCTGACTTCTTGCTGGGAATGGCCACTGTGGACAGCTATGTTTCCTACCGAGACCCTTCACAGGGAACCTGGTACATCCAGACGCTGTGTGAGAGCCTGAGAAGAAGATGTCCTCAGTGAGTTCCACCTTCCGCCCTCCTCAGTTTAGCCGCCCTGCTCCCTTGCCTATCACCTCTCCCAGGCATCTGTGTTCAGAACCCACAGGGAAGTGTGTCATGGCGGAGGCAGCTTACCCCCTCAGAGACAACCTGTTGAAGGGATGGTTCCCGCTTGTCTGAGTCTGGTGGTGGCTGCGCAGTGCACTCCCCGGCGGGCTGTGCAGTGGGAGAGATGGAGGTGTTGTGCACATAGGCCATGGGTGGAATGTGGACGCACTTACTGAGGGACCTTCCTTTACTTAGCACCGCCCAGGACAGTGAGCCTGCAGCTGGGGAGGGTGGGCCTGCAGGCAGAGGCACAGGCGGGGGTGGGGGGGGGGTGGGGGGGCAGGGCTTTCACTCCGCCTCCACCCTGTCCCGCCCTGTGACAGTCTGCCAACCTCAAACCCTCTTGGTGCACTGTTAGCAGCAAAGAGTAGCAGCCCCTCATGGTCTCCCCTAAGCAGACCTGGCTTGAAGATGCAGAATGTGGGGAACGTCTCTCCCTTATTTGCTTCCTTTAGTTAAGTTAGGGTTTAAATGTCACAGTTCATTCAAAGGCACCCATGGCCAACAGGTAAATGGCAGGGAATCCTTCCAGCTGGTTCCTTCTAGCCGTGTTTCTCATCACGTTTGGGGTGTGTGAAGAGGAGGAAGTTCCCAAGACTTGTAATGAATGGCAGTGTGACACATTCACCTTGTAACTCGGGTATGGATCCCACACCCTTTTGGGGTTAGCTGTAGGTGACGAGGTTGTGCAACAAAGATGATGAGAGTGGAGGTGGCTGCAGGGGACACGTGGCCCTCACATGTCTAAAGTTTGAGTGCACTGCAGATGAATGCACAGAGCAATGTGGACTTTACATGGGGGTATTAGGGGCACATGAACTGTGCCTGGGCTGAGTGAGAGGCCATTGGCTGGGAGGGAAAGCATCAGATCTAACACTGAACTGAGACTTCTGATGTTCAGGAGAGGTCCTGAGAAAACCACGGGCAAGTGGGTCTTATAAGGCAACTGTGGCTTCAAATGCTTGGCGCTTTGTGGGAGGAACCCAGGGCACAGCGGAGGAAATGGTGAGCAGCTCTCTTCCCATGACAGTCACAGCATCACACTTTGTTTGCAGAGGTGCTGATGTTCTCACCATCCTGACAGAAGTGAACTTCGAAGTGGGTAAAAAGACAAATCCGAGGAACATGGGGAAGCAGATGCCCCAGCCAACGTTCAGCCTTCGGAAAAAGCTGTTCTTCCCTGCTGACTGACGCCACAGTCCAGACGCTGAGCACTGGGCTCTCTGAAGAGCCGTTGCTGATGCACCCACCTTGGATGTAGGAAGGAGACGGAAGTCTCACACTTTTGACTGATGAAGCTAACTTCAGCAGAACACCAGCATGTACACTCCTTCCGGGCAATCCTTTACACTACTATTTTTCCACTTTGCTGGGGTTGAACCAGAGTTTCCTATGGACCAAGAGAGCCCCCTGCACTGCTGTTAGATAATTTGCTAGTATTAAGTTTGGAGGAATTGATTCCTCACATCCAAGCTCTCTAAACCAAGCTGTCCCACAGATGGCGCCATTCTCTGCTGCCCTCTGCAGGTTGCTCTGTGGCAGCAGATTTGGTTCTGGTGCTCCTTGGTGTGCTTTTGTATTCTCTCCGAGCCTTTTGCAGGTGTCTGCAGGTGCTACAAGCTTTTTAGAAAAATAGAATAAAATCGCACCTTCTTGTTTCTCAGAGACATTTCTGTTTTTTTTTTTTCCCAATGCATTTGACAAGTGGAAAATATTTGGGTTCCTGACATTCTACTTGGGCCCTTCAACAATGGCTTCCACTGTTGTGTTTTTAACATTTGTTGCAAAAAAAACCCTAAAAAAACCAAAAAAACAAAAAACAAAAAAAACCCCCCACAAAACATTTAAAGATATTACATTAAAACCAGAGTATCTTCTGAAAGCTCCGACTTCTTGACAACAGTGACCCCATGCCACAGGATGGTGACAACTGACTGGTCTGGGAAGCCAGGCTCCACCCTGGTCCATCAAGCTGTGGTGATGGCCACTGTCCCTGTGTTTTGTGATTATCTTCCTTTCAGCTGCTCCCCTCGATGATGCTGCCTGCTCTGTGGGCCCTGGGATCTGATGATGGCTCAGAGAACATAGCCAGGATCATTGGATTTCTCTTCCTGAATCACAGGCCCAAGGGCATGAGGGAGGTGGGGTATGGATAGGCACGGTGTGAGGGAAAAGTTCTGGGGTGAAATCCACCCATTGTCTTTTGCCAGCTGAATGCTCTAGGAGGACAGAAATTATAACCTGAATTAAGTCAGACTTCAGGAGGAAGAGGCTTTCAAACTCTAGAGTCTCTTTCTAGTTAAATATGCAGAAGTGGAAAATAGTATCCAGCTCAGATAAAGCTTCCAGGCATGAGATCACTGGTTTCCAAAGAGTCAACAGAGCCACACAACTGAGATCAGAATTCCAACATCCCAACTTTTTAGAAGAAAGCTAACTGACAAAAATCGAGCCACCAAGAACTCATCTCATCACAAGGTTTTTTCAAGAAAGCCTCCCAGGCCTGCAGGGCTGGTTCCCTCCCTCCCTGGCCAAGAACAGCTCGGTTTATGATCCTCCTCTTCTGTCTTCTGCCATGGCTGAGTCACAGTCTCGAAGAATGACAGAGGTGGACCTCTCAGACCACTTCTCAAAAAGCTCTTCATTCTTGGCAATTATCTGTTGCCTGTAAACAGGGTGAAAGATGCATAACTGCCAGGGTCAGGAAGGGTACGGGGTACCCGGGAGAGGGAAAGAGTGTGGCTTCCTCCCTCCCTTTCTGAAAGTGCATCCCTCTCATTACTGGTAATGTCTCAAATCTGGTGAGATGAGACAGTTGGATGGCTGAACTCCTATGAGGAATTTTATTCTCCTAAAGTAAGAATTTGTGTTAGTGGATATTAGTCGCAAAGATGAGTGGATTTGTTTTGGAAGACTTGGACATGGAAGTAGCATGCTGTGACCACGTCAGCCCCTGTAAGCCCCTTGTCTGTTCCTCCCCTTCTTTTTGCTCCCCCCCCTCTGTGCTGCTTCCCTTCTGCCTTCATTCCCCTCAGAAAGGGGAAACATAACAGAACGCACGCCGTGGCCTCTACCTGAGCTGGGCTGATTTTCCTTGAGGTGAGAAACTCCAGTTCCATCCGTATTCTGTAAATGGCATGCGTCCATTCTTATTTTCTTTTGCATTTAGTATGATTTTGTTATTTTTCCATTTTATTATTAGCATCTATTGGTTTTACAAAGTATCAGGCTTGAATGAGCTTCCCTTTACCCTCCCTCACAACCCTCCCTTCCGCCTTACTCCCCTCCTCTTGCCTCTTCATCGTCTCCCAAGCTTCGTGTCATCTTTCCTAGATTCTACATGTTAGGGACAATGTGTAATATTTGCCTTTCTGAATCTGGTTTATTTTGCTCAGCATGATGGTCTGTGGATCCATCCATTTCTTTTAAAATGTACAAATTTCATTCTTTTTTATGGCTAAGTAATTACTACATTGTGCATATATGTACTTTGTTTATCCATTCTTCTGTCTGCGGGTGCCCAGGCTGGTTCCTTGTCTTAGGAGATTGCTGCAAATTGTGCTGCAATAAACATGGATATGTAAGTGTTCCCATGGTGCTGACTTTAATTCTTGCTTGTATATACCAGGGAGTGGTGCAGCTGGATAAAATGGTAGCTCCTTTTTTCAGTTTTTTGGGAAACATCTATTCAGATTTTCACAGTGGATATATACTGGTTTACATTCCCATTAGCATTTAACGCTTTTTATGTTCTTGATGATAGTCATTCTGCTAGGGGTGAGAGTAACTCTCAAATAGTTTTGACTTACATTTCCCTAACATTTGAAGATGTTGCATTTTTTTTTCACATACCTTTGGGCCATTTGTAGTTCTTTTGAGACTGGTCTATTCAGTTCATTTGTCCATTTATTGATTGGGGTATTAAGGTTTTGGTGTTAAATGTTTGAGTTTGAGTTCTTTGTATGTTCTAGATATTAATCCTTCATTAGGATAGTAGCTAGAAAAGATTTTCTCCAAGTCTGTAGGCTGCCTCTTCATTCTGTTAGTTGTTTCCCTTGCTGTACAGAAGTTTTTAATTCTGTGCAGTCGCATGTGTTGATTCTAGCTATTTTCTGTGAGATCGCTGTCCGACTTAGGAAGTCTTTGGCTGTGTCTGTGGCATCAAGCACAATGTTCTTAGAGGTCATGTAGGATTTAGTACTAAACTTTCTGTTCTGAGCTTTTCTTTGTTCAGAGACTTATTATATCTTTAATTTCATTGACTGTTATTGACCTGATTAGGTTTTTCATATCTTCTTGGTTCAGTTCTGGTAGGTTATATGTGCCTAGAAATTTATTAATTTCCCTAGATTCTCTAATGTATTAGAAGATAGGTTTTCAAAATAGTGGTGTCATCTCAGGGTGACACCTGATGATTTAGCTCAGTGATTCTAGCACCTGTCCCATAATTGCAAAGTCCCCAGTAAAACAAAATAGTTGTGTCTATTATAACATCCTCTCTTTCATCACTAATTGTACTGATTTGGGTCTTCTTGCTATTTTGGTTAGTTTGGCTAAGAGTTTGTCAATCTTGTTTTATCTCTTTGAAGAACCAATTTTTTTATTTTATTGATCTAAGTGTTGTGCTTTTAGTCTCCATCTCATTAAATTCAACTCTGATATTTATTCTTTCTTTCCTTTTGTTGGGTTTTGTTTTGTTCTTGTTTTTCTAAGACCTTGAGGTATATCATTAGGTTATTTAAGAGCTCTCTGATTTTATAATATAGATACTTACAGTTATGAAACTGTCCTCTTAGAACTGCCTTAGCTGCTATAGTACCAGTTGCTGGTATCTCATTTCACAAACAAAAACAAAATTCTACTAAACACTTCTGCTTGTGCACCAAATTGCAAGCAAAAGTGTTCGTGAACCAAGGCACCACTGTATAATTTGTTTTTGTTTACATTTGATTCTAGAAATTCCTAAATTTCTTACCTGATTTCATCAATGACTATTTATCATTTAAAAGTTAAGTGTTTAATTTCTATGTATTTATCTAGTTTGTCATGCTGATTTCTAGTTGTATTCCATTGTGATCAGAAAAGTAAAATAGGGCCGGGAGTTAGCTCAGTGGTGCCGGCGCCTGTCTTGCAAGCGCAAGGACCGGGGTTCGATTCCCTGGTAACCACATACCATAGTGGGTGTGGAGACTCATGCCCAGCAGCAACCAGTACCACATACCACAGTGCCAGGCGTGGTGGCTCACGCCTGTCATCCCAGCACTTGGGAGGCAGAGGCAGGAGGATTGCTGTGATGTGAGTTGGAGACTGAGCTCAGGGCCAGCCTGAACTACAAAGTGAGAGCCTGTCTCAAAAAACCTAAAAAAAAAAAAGAAAAGAAAAGTAAAATAAACTATTTCATTTTTTGTATTTGTTATGGCCTAAAATATCTGCTTTGGAGAACATCCCATGGGCCATTGAGAAGAACGCGTGTTGCAGGGTCGGATGCAATGTTCCGCAGATATTTGCTAAGTCTAATTGGTCTGCTGAATTGCCCCATTTTCTTAATACATTTAGCTGCATATTTCTGTACCTCCTTTGACATCATCAGTCATTTATCAATGACCTTTTGCAATCCTTGGTCTGGCATTTCATCTATGTTGGTATCTTTGTGCTCAATTACTGATGGATGTTGGTATTTGGTGGAGTCCTGGCTTGTTTTCACACTGGTGCTTCTATGTGCAGATTCATGCTTCTGTGGGGATGGCGTCTTTCCCACTTTTATTGTGAAGGTCTTCTTGGTGTTCAGCCTTATTTTACAGGCTGTTCTTCAGCACCACTCAGAGAAAAGAAAACAAATGACAGCTGTGATGATGTCACAAAGCCAAAATATGTATTGACATAAAGCAAAAACAAATAGAAGCAACACTTACCCATGATTTGAAACAGAAAAAATAAAAGCACTAAAAATTAATGGTTAAATGCAGTAGCAATAATAAATGGTGGGTGGATAAAAGAAAAAATGGAAGAAACAAATTTTTGAAAAGAACAATGAGAAAAGAGAAAATGTAAGATTAAAAATCCAACTAAACAATAAAAGAAGAAACCAGAATTAAGTGAGAGTGACAGAAAGCTAACACACAAAAGAGAAAAACAAGGTAAAAAATCCTGCAAAAAACAAAACCAAAAGGTGCCATTGGCTGTGTAGTGGATTTCTTATCATCACAGGAAAACCCCATACTGAATTTGTGGCTTAAGACAGCATGAGTTTTCCTTGGTCCCACAGCTTTTGGCCCATTAACTCTGGGGCTGCTGGCCCTGTGCTGGGTCGTATTTATGCAGCGTAGTCTCCACAACCCTGTAGCAAGGGTTAGCATTCCAAACTGCAGTTTTTCCCCTTCTCTGTTATGTTTAGCTTTCCATCTCTGTGATGTTGGCTTTTTCTTGATTTGTGGAGTTCTCTCTCCTTACTAAATAATTTTCCATATGTTTTGATTCCGGATCCCAGAGAGGCTGTGATCTACTGCTTGCTTATAATCTGCCATTATGAGCCTCTTATTCTTTATAACAGTGTAATAGTCCATAACATATACTTATAACTCATTCTTCCTAGCTTAATGATTGTGAAGTAAGCCACAATAAACATGGGTATGCAGGTAACTCTACAGTATTCTGTCTTTACTTCTTTTGAGAATGTTCCAAGGAGTGATGTTACAGAATAAAATGATATCTCTTGTTGTTGTTTTTTTTTTTTTTTTGAAGAGCCTCAATACTGATTTACATCGTAACTGTATTACTTTACATTCCCCCATGAGGAATTTTCTGTTGAGTCAATTTAATGAATAAATTTCCTTTAGTAAAGTATTGGCCAAGTGGTGACTCATGCCCACCAGCAATCAGTAGCACATACCACAGTGCCAGGCATGGTGGCTCACACCTGTAACCCTAGAACTCAGGAAGCAGAGGCAGGAGGATTGCTGTGAGTTCAAGGCTGAGCTCAGGGCCAGCCTGAACTAAAAGTGAGACCCTGTCTCAAAAAACAAAAAAGTATTGGCCAAAATTTCTTGGAATGATTTTGCATGTATCTTCATGTAACAGTACATCTGAAGTTGTTAAGTTGTTAAGTGCTGTTTTTCCTGAGGGTTTGGTAGTTTCCACATCAGTGACTTATCCTTACACACTAATGTGAAAATTACCAAACCCTCAGGAAAGACAGACCTAAAAAACAACACTTAAAACAGAATCAAATAATCCCAAAAATTACAGATGAAGTTCTGGTGCCATTTTGGAAAAAGAAAAGACACACAAGTAAAGGGGAGAGTTCTAGACATGTTTGCTCACGTGAATGGCATGATGAGTTCTTGCCAGAAACCTAGACAAGCTCAGTGTGATGGGTCTTCCTCAAGAGCACTGGTTTATCTCTTAACCCATCCCTCACTCAGATGCTTCCCACTCCTGAAGATGGCTCAGCCACCTGAGCAGCAGCATCCGCACCTTAGATGATTGTTTTCTTCTGTAAGATTCTGTATGGTATATTCGTACTTCTCTTCAACCTCAGCAAACTGGTTCTGTAGCATTTTCTCTCGGTTTCCTGTTGCCGCTTTCTGAAAGACATGTTTTGGCAGCTGTCTTTCCTGGAGACATCCGGATAGCACATCAGGACACTTACATCCCCCTAGCCTCACCTTGTCCCAGCCAGGACTCACCTCCTTCAGGAGTTCTTGCTGGGTTTGATAGAGGTTTGTGTTGAGTGACTCCAGAATGAGGGCTTGTGCATGCAACTCTTCCTCTATTATCTGCACAAAAGAAAATTTCAGGACATTATGCATCTGCCTGTTTATTCTCTAGGACACCTGGACAAAAATGCAGTGCCCCAACTTAGCTCCTCCTTCTGTGCTCTGCCCAGACACAACCAGGCACTCTGCCCTCTGTCTTTCCTATCTATTCCTTCCCTTTGGCTCACTGTCACCAATGCAGAGCAGTGGAGATATGGGAACACTATTCTTTCTGCCCTAAGCACTAGGACAACAGTGAGACATCAGCCACGTGACAGGGTAACATGTAATGGAGAGAAATTCTTCCACATCTATGTGCTGCCTCTGACCTATGAGGAAATAAACATACTTGTGGGTATGGTGTAGAAGTTTTAGAAGAGAGTCACATTTTTCTTTACGTAAATTGTTTATTGTGGGCTATGGCAGGCTAGCTCTGGGCCACTGTGAGAAGTGTTCTGAGGTTCTGGGCAGGCTGGGCACCCTGACCCATATCCTCTAAGCAAAACCTAAATGCCATATTGTAACAATCTGATGAGAGAAATTCCAAGGCAGTGCAGTGTTCAAATTGTGGCTTAGGTATTGCTGCCTGTTTTTAGCCAGAAGTAGCAGAGAAGAGGTATTTTAAAAACTTAAATTTGGGCCCAGAAAGAACCAGCTATAAAGTTGGCCAAAGGAGGTGTGGTTGCTGTAGAGATTAGCACCATTAAAAAGAGAGCAGGTACTTTGAGTTGAGATAAGAAAAATGCCTTGAGGACACCTCAAGATTGGCAAGACCCCAACCTTTGATAGCTCAAAGGTGCAAAAGTATAAATCTTTCATTTGAGAAGAGAGCTCCTGGGTCAACTTTTTTAAAAAAAAATTAATTAATTGATTTTATTGGTACATTTTTACATACACATCATGATCATAATCTACATTGAAAATTTGTACCAGCATATGACATGTCTTAATGGGTCACCTTCTTAAGAGGCACTTCCTAGGAAAGCAGTACCCAGGATTCATTTCATTGTGTTCAGCCATCCTGACAGTCACGGGCCATGGCACCTGTAGACTGAGGAGGCCTGGCTACTGCTTGAGGTGGCAGCCAACCTTGGTATCATCCACACCATGCTGGTTGTTCAAGCATACAGAATATAAGAGTTATAGGGCCAAAGAGGCTTCCACACAGATTGCAAAGGTGAGCAAGGGGTCCCTGAGAGGAGGCTGTGGGACACTGGGAATGAAGCTGAGTGAAGCTGTAGGGAATGTAGCACTATGGGAAAAATCACTTATTTTGACTAGCAAAGCTTGTAAGTAAGGCTGGAAAGGATCAGTCTGTTCCCAAGTAACTTAACTGTATTCCAGAACAAAGCTCAGGATATTTAAAGGAATATAAAAATATTCATACATAGCAGATTAAAGTCCACAATGGTTGGTAGCTAATAAGAATTACAAATAAGAAAATATGACCACAAAGGAGAACAAAAATCAATTCACAGACACTAAAATGATACAAATGATAGAATTACTATCATACTCATTAAATCATGACAGTGACAAGTTCATTAAAGCAGTTACTAGGTTAGGTCTACTTAACTCCAAAGCCAGTTTCTTAATCTTGTAGAGGACCCTGTGGTCCTACTGTTTACCTTTCAGTAATACTGGCCTTCCCCTGGCTCTAAAATATCATTCCTTAGACCCCTTCACGATGACTGCTGTTCTTCCAAACATCTCCATCTTGGATCCAGATTAAATTCTCAGTGAAGAAAAAGAACACAAAACACTGCTTTGAACAGCTTCTCTGTAGATGTCTTCACAAAGTGCCCCATATGTCCCAGCAGAACAGAGTCCTGTGAAGAACTTGTCAAGTGTGAGGTTTACCCAGAGACTGGAACAAATGAGAAGTTTGTGCTGTGCAGAGCGCAGAGGGAAGAGCTAGTGTTTTCTAACTCAAGATGCTTCTGTGGCATAGGTGTGGCTGGAACAGAAGTTGCTCTCATCGAGGATGACGCAGAATACTGGTGACACAGAGTTTAAAGCTGGCGCTCGGAAAAGCAGTCTTGTTTTTGTTTTGTAGACAATTCTAAAACTCTCTTCAACTTATTAAATCTAGTAAATTTAGCCTCAAATCTTCCATTTTTAGGTTGGTTTTGGGAAAATTATTGCACATTTTACTGATATTTGTAAAATACCCTTTCGCAGAGAAGGAGGAGAAGCTTACCTCTTTGGTCTTCTTCAGCTCTTGTAATTGCATGCTATCCCTTTCATGTTGTTTCAAGAGCTCCTGAAAACATTTTTATTTGAAAAAGTCAGGGCTGTGGGTTCTGGAGTTTCTTTTAGAGAATTAAAAAACCCATTAGAGGATTCACAAATATAATATTTATAAAAGAATAGGCATTGGTAGTAAAACACATGCATTATCAACAAATAATATGATATTTTGAAGTTAAATAATGAAAATCCCATGTTCAAACTTATCACATTGACAAATATTAAAAGAAATTATATTTTCATCAAGAGCTTCTCTTAAATCATTGTACAAATTCAGTAGTATAAAGAATTCAATTCTTCTCAGTTGATCTTTATATTCAATGTGAAAATATCAGTGCTGAGTAAGGTTCACAGTGACTCCTGGGGCTGGGACTTGGGCAAGGCAGGGACTTGGGCAGCTCTGCCCCATCTGAACAGCTCTTACATGCTGACTTCTTGTGAAACCATCCCATGAGACTGAGGCCTGGAATCTGCATCTAGTGAGGAAGGACTGGAGCTGTGCTTTTGACTTACGCAAAGGCTTAAGGGTTCATGATATCAGGAAGAGGACACTGGAAGAAATAATTTCATAATGGCTCTAAATACTAGCAAGAAAGATACTTGCAACAAGCAGTTTATAGATATTAACTCAGAAATTAAACTAGAAACATTGACAGTAACAGAAAAGTCAAAATGAGAGAAAACCCAAATAAGACCCAAACCTTGAATTCTCAATCTACAAAGGGAAAAATAGGGACTCAAGAAATGTATCACCCTGGGGCCAGGGAGTTAGCTCAGTGGTTCCAGCGCCTATATTGCAAGCACAAGTGCCTGGGTTCGATTCCCTGGCAACCACGTACAACACTGGGTGTGGAGACTTACACCCAGCAGCAATCAGTACCACATACCACAGTGCCAGGTGTGGTGGCTCATGCCTGTAATCCCAGCACTCAAGAGGCAGAGGCAGGAGGATTGCTGTGATGTGAGTTGGAGGCTGAGCTCAAGGCCAGCCTGAACTACAAAGCGAGACCCTGTCTCAAAAAAAAAGAAAAGAAAAGAAATAGACCATCCTGAAACAAGCACTTAGACTACTTGAACTGGCTACAAAAAAGGATATAGAAAAGATAAAATCAGAATGAATCTCTCAGATAATAGCACAGATTATGATCAAGGTGAATAGCAGATAATAAAAAAAATAGAGGACCTCAGATATAATGGAACCCAGCATAGAACACAAATACAATCCAATAACAGATTGAATAAGAGATTAAAAACTCCATTGAAAGATTAAGTATTAGGGCTAGTGACTCTGAAGACAGAGTTTCAGATGTAGAAGACAAGATTGCAGTTAGTGACCAGGAAAGGAAAGACTTCTTAAAAATAATAAATGATTCAATATAGTGCTGAAAATATTAGCCACAGCAATTAGGCAAGAGAAAGAAATAAAAGGAATAAGGATAGGAAAGGAAGACGTTAAACTGTAATTATTTGCTGATGACATGATACTCTATATAGAGGATCCTAAAAATTCAACCAAAAAAACTGCTAGACTTAGTCACCAAATTTAGTTGCGTAGCTGGATACAAGATCAATGCTAAAAAAAAAAAAAAAAAAAAGAAATCAATAGCCTTTGTATACACAAACAGATTCACTGAGAAAAAAATTGAGGAGTTAATCCTTTTCACAATGGCATCCAAAAAAAAATCTAGGAATCAGCCTAACAAAGGAGGTGAAAGACCTCTATTCTGAAAACTACAGCACTCTGGAAAAGGAGGTAGAAGAAGATATCAGAAAATGGAAAGACATCCGTTGTTCCTGTGAAGAACCAATATCATCAAAACGGCTATATAGATTACTATACTAAATATATTACTATATTTATCTCTACTATATAAATTCTCTATATATTACTACTATATGGATTCAATGCAATCCCAATTGAAATTCCAAAAGCATGTTTCACAGATCTAGAGAAAACAATTCAAAAATTCATCTGGAACCACAAGAGACTTAGAACAGTGAAAGCAATTCTAAGCAATTCTAAGGACATGGTGTGTGCGCGGGGTATTACAATCTCCAACTTGAACTATACTACAAACCCCTGTGATAAAAACTGCATGGTACTGTCAAAGTAATAGACCTAAGGATCAGTGGAGTAGATTAGAAGATCCAGAAAGAACTCCAGATACACTAAGCCACCTCATCTTTGACAAAGGAGCCAAAAACTCTCAATGGAGGAAAGATAGCCTGTGTAACAAATGGAACTGGGAAAACTGGGCTTTTAACCTGCCAAAGACTAAAGCTAGGTTTGTCTCTTTCACTGCTAAAATCAAAGTGGATTAGAGACCTGAATATTAAAACAGAAACACTAAACCTGCTGCAAAAAAAGGTAGGTAAAATTCTGGAAGACACTGGTTTAGGGAAAGACTTCCTGAATAAAACATCTATAGCACGAGAACTGGCAGAAGATAATCAACAGATGGGATCTCATCCTATTAAAAAGCTTCTGCACAGCAAAAGAAACCACCAGAGTGAAAAGGCTACCAACAATATGTGAAAGAATCTTTACCAGCTGTTTCTGAGATAAAGAGCTACTATCTAGAATATATATGGAGCTTAAAAAAAGTCAGCCACCCTCCAAATTTAAAGACCTAATCAAAAATTGAGCATCTGAAATGAATAGACACTTTTCAGAGAAAGAAGTAAAAGCAGCCAAGAAGCATATGAAGAAATGCTCAACATCACTGGTCATTTGAGAGATGCAGATGAAAACAACACTGAGATTTCATCTCACTCCACAAAGAATGGCTGCTATCTCAGAATCAGCCAGCAACAAATGTTGGCGAGGCTGTGGAGAAAAAAGGAAAACTTCTCCACTGTTAGTGGGAATGTAGACTGGTGAAATCACTGTGGAGGTCAGTATGGAGAATCCTCAAAGAACTAGGATTAGAAGTGCCATTCCTCTGCTAGGTACATATACAAAAGAATTAAGAGAATCATGCCACAGTGACATATGTACATTCATATTTATAGCATCTCAGTTTGTAATAGCTAAATCTTGGAAATAGGCCAAATGCCCATCAATAGGAGACTGGATAAAGATTTTTTTTAGAAAATAGAATAATACTCAGCCATAAATATCTGAAAATGTTTAGAGGGAAAAGTGAGAGGGGGTCAGGGAAAATTAACAGGAAATGAAAAACTGATAGTAAAACAAAAAATAGAAACAAAACATGTACATAGGGGTTGGGGTGTTAAGGTGGGAAGGGGAAAGGGAAAAAATGAGAATCAAGATGTACCATGTACAGGTACAGATTTTTAATGTTGAATGTGATCATAATATATACACAAAATGTATCAATAAACTAAAAAATAAATCAATACTTTTTTTGAGATAGGGTCTCTTACTCTGTAATTGAGAATGGAGCTGAACTCACTTTGTAGCCCAGGCTGGCCTAAAACACGGGTGATCCTCCTGCCCCAGCCTCCCAGGCACTAGGATTTCCAGCATGCACTATCACATCTGGTGCTACCAGGTTTGCTTTCTTAACAAACTACTTCAAAGTTGGCAAGCTAGCTCTACAATTTATATGAAAATGCAAAGGATGTAGAAATGACAAAATAATCTTGAAGAATAATAGCAAAGTTATGTGATCTTCATTATTTCAGGCTACGGTAGTTAAGGCAATGTGTTGCTGGACAAAGTGTGAATGCACCAGAGAGCATGAACAAAGAGGTGAGTGAACCGGAATGGACTGTCTCTTCCCACGTCTACAGATGCTTGGCCAGCTCCGTGGGGGCAGCTCTCCCCATGCCAGAACACAGGCTATTCATATGGCAACGGTCATTCCTAAGCTCTGTCCCTCTCTACACATAAAAGTGATTGTAATCAAATGGATTACAGAACTACAAAAAACAAAATCACAAAGCTTCTAAAAAATAAAGTACCTTCATGGCCTCGAAACCGGCAAAGAAAATACAAGAAGCTTTAGCCATAAGAAGAGAAGTTTGGTAATTTGCCTTTCATCAAAACCTGCATGC
>PVIR01008545.1:34443-56512 GCA_004026965.1 Petromus typicus
AAAAAAAAAAAAAAAACAAACAAAAAACCTGCATGCTAAAAGATACCATTAACAAAATGAATAGATAAATCATGGCCAGAGGCCACTCTATGTAACATACATGTCTGATCAAGAATCTGTATGCATGGTGTGTAAAGTAATATCATGTCTTACGTTTCTATAATAATAAAAGACTTGAGTAGACATATCGCAAAAAGATATGTGAATGGTCCAACAGGCATATGAAAAACTGTTCAATGTAATAGTCACTGTGAAAACTAAGGCTGTAATAAAATATAACTCAGATCCACTGAAATGACCAAAGTCAAAAGTTTGGCAATACTGTTTCTGAGGTTGTAGGACTGCCAGACTTTATATATTTAAGATGCAAGAGTAAAATTATGTATCTACTTTGGAAAATAGTTCTTTACTTTCTTGTAAAGTAAAACCTGTAGCTATTCTAGGGTCTCCTAATAGCCCTTCTAGGTATAAACCCTCAGAGCCAATAAAAAGAAAAAGCCCATCTCCAAAACCAGAAAAATAGTAAATACATTTCTCCTAAGAAATACTACTGAGTAATAATAAAGGAAAAAAATACACGTATGAAAAATAAGCGGAAAAACTTTATAGACATTTTGTTGATAAAAAGCTATTCATGAAAGAGCATAATAGTATGATCACATTTACATAAAGTATAAAAACAGAGCAGAGGGCCAGGGATCTAGCTCAGTGGTTCTGGCACCTGCCTTGCAAGTGCAAGGTCCTAGGTTCGATCCCCAGTAACCACATACAACATTGCCAGGCGTGGAGGCTCACGCCCACCAGCAGTCAATACCACATACCACAGTGTGGGGCATGGTGGCTCACAGCTATCATCCCAGCACTCGGTGGGCAGAAGCATTGCTGTGAGTTCAAGGCTGAGCTCAGGGCCAGCCTGAATTATAAAGTAAGACCCTCTCTCAAAAACAAATAAACACACACACACACACACACACACACACATACACCCCTCACACACACGAGGCAGAGCCATTCTGTGGTGGAAGAAACCACCAGAGGGTATCAGGAGATGTGGCTCAGCCAGAAGGTACCCAAACATCCTCTGGCTTGGAAGGCATTCTGGAGTGCAGTGGTGGTTGACAGGTCGATGCTTGTACCAACCTGTTCGAACTCCACATGAAGCATGTGGATTTTGCTAAGCATAAATTATACCTCAGTGAGAGGGTGATGCCATGTTCAGTGAGCATGGCCAAGAACACAGCAGGAAGTATGCATACAGATCCTGTTTCCTTCCATGAAAGAGCTGCTACCTCTCACCACACAACTGAGCGCTCTGGACTCCACCGCACAGCATCCTCTAGCACTGCATTACTGTTCTGCACAGACATACAGTGAATACCAGAAGAAGAATTTTACTAGTGAAATTAGTGGCTTTTAAATTGGCACAATGGTTGTAAAAGGTCACATAGATGAAATATTTAGATTATAGAACATTGTAAAGACTTCTCCATTTTTCATGAAGAGCACAAGAATCCAACAGAGCCTGTTGCCTGTGCCCTGAGGGGTGGTGTTGCTGCCCACCTGCTGCAGTGGAGCGGAGTCCTGTCTGTATGGCACCACCCACCTACTGCCAGCCAAACTCCTGTGCACTAAAAGCATAGAGGTCTGGCAGTGTGAATGTCAGGATTACTTGCTAGCATATCTCTGCTTTGTAAACCTCCCATGTTTGGTGAAGGTGCAGCCTACTTCTTACAAATGGTCTCAGGAGTAAGCTTCCGAGCTGGTAGGAAAAAGTGCTAACATCAGCTACAGCATCTTGTGATTCAAAACTCTTATTTACTGAGGGCTGTATATGACCAACATGTTTGGTTTAGTTTACAACAACGTGTCTTCATCCACAACCAGGGGTGAGATGACATTCAGCAATGGGGTGCTGGTGAAGCAGGGGTTGTGGTACTCTGTCACTTTCTGTTCATTACAATTTTCATTCTGCCAACACTATGGCCAGATGGTCTAGCTCAAAGATAGCGGTTGGTCTCCTCTCAGTGATTCCAGGAAAACTGGGCAAGGATCATTGCCCACCGAGGGCCGAAGGCCCTCATCGTGGCCCCCTGGTCCCGTGTGACACTCTGCTAACCCTGTGCTCTTACCTCCTTCTCGTGCATGAAGCTCTCCAGGGCAGCGCTGTAGGATGCGCTCATCCTCCTCTTTTCCTCTTCTGACTCTAACTCAAACTTTTTTGTCATCTTGTACTCTGTGGAGGTGAGAAAAAGGCAGGTGTGTGTAAGTCTGGGGAAGCCAGAGCACAGAGAAACCCAGATATCCGAGGAAAAGCCACTCCCATGCAGGCTATCCGAAGCCCTGCAGCCTGGAGTGGGGGACAGTGGCCCGAGAAGCTCAGTGGGGGGCGTGGTGGCCATGCTCACACCCATCCCACATAGGACTTGCTGCCAAGTCTCTGCCACTTCGTGTGTAGTCTCATTTGGATATGTTACTTATTATTTTATCTGTTCCCTCACTTTGGGTCATGCATGGAAAATATTAAAATATGCAATGGGCTGAGGATTTAGCTCAGTGGTTCTAGTGCCTGCCTTGCATGCCCAAGGTTCCTGGTTCGATCCCCGGTAACCATATACAACAATGTCAGGCATGGTGACTCAGGTCCACCAGCAATCAGAACCATATACCACAATACTGGGCACAGTGGCTCATGCTCAGGAGGCAGAGGCAGGAGGATTGCTGAGTTCTAGGCTGAGTTCAGAACCAGCCTGAATTATAAGGCAAGACTCTGTCTCAAAAAAAAAAAAAAAAAAAAAAAATCAACATGGCTCCCTCTGGGGGATGTAGGGATGTGGAGGCTCCAAGTATAGGGTGTCTAGTTCCCCCCCATCTGTAAATATGCCCAATTCTAATTCAGTGACTCTTGATCATGGGCCCACATTCAAGCCCATGAGGAAAAACTTGAAACTGGTGAGTTTTGGAAGGTACAGGCTTAGATCCCTTGTTGTAGGTAGGTGTCTGGATTTCAAAAAGACTCAGTGTTTTTGCTGGGGATGGTGGCACACGCTTGCAGTCCCAGTACTCAGGAGGCTGAGACAACAGGATCACTGAAAGTTTGAGGATAGCCTTGGCTTTGCAGTGAGTCCAAGCTGTCACCTGCTTGGGATAACTCCAGGTATCTCCCATGCTAGAGCCTGGCACACGGACCTCTGCCCAAGAAATCCCAAGCACAGCTCAAGTCAAGACCAGGCTTCCACGAAGAGCCTGGGGCCCTGGTTCCCCAAGCCAGCAGCCTCCCCTGCTCACTCTGCTGCAGCAGGATCTTTTCACGCTCCATCTTCTCTCCTTCCTCCCACTCTGCCTTCTGCTGGGACCACTTGTCTTCCATCTCATCGTGGATGGTGTCCTGCAGAGCGACATGCAGGAAAGAGTCCCGAGGGACCAGAGCTGGCAGGTCCCTCCCACACAGCAGCCGCCCCGGCCCCGTGGGTGACTCCAGGGGAAGCTCCCAGCCAGCTGACGGCCACACGCAGGTCCCCTTCTGGAAGCCTTCTCCACAGCCTTGCAGGAAGGAGGTAACCTGCGGGGCGATGCCCCACTCTCAGTGTCGGGCCTGGCCTAAACCAACGGATCAGCCAGCAAGCTGTTTTCTGCAAACAGCAGCAGGTTCTCAATAAATAGGGAAAATAGACTAAAAATGTAGCATAGACACCACCACCACCCAGTGCAGAGATGTCCAGTAATTGTCTATACACCTGAGAAAACCATCCTTGGGCATCCAAGTCAGAAGCATTTCTCAGCCCATTCAACACCTGTATCAGCCTAATTCCTCTTCCAGTTAGCTGCTCATATCTCTCTCTGAAGGTCAGCCCATCTTCACTAGGATGTGGTAAAGTTGGGTTTTCCCAGCTAGCTGCTAGAACTCTCAATTTTAGCCCTTGTCTACTGGCATAAACTTTTCCTCACAAAAAAGCCTGCATATATATATATATATATATATATATATATATATATATATATATATATATATATATTTTTAGGTTTTTTGAGACAGGGTCTCGCTTTGTGGTTCAGGCTGGCCCTGAGCTCAGCCTCAAACTCACATCACAGCAATCCTCCTGCCTCTGCCTCCCAAGTGCTGGGATCACAGGCGTGAGCCATCACGGCCGGCACTGTGGTGTGTGGTACTGGTTGCTGCTGGGGTGAGTCTCCACGCCCAGTATGGTATGTGGTCACCGGGGATCGAACCTGGGCCCTTGCGCTTGCCAAGCAGGTGCTGGAACCACTGAGCTAAATCCCCAGCCCCACAAAAGCCTATTTTTATGAGTGGATTCACTTATAATACTCAAGCAAAAGTGACATATTTTGGAGAGGGCTCATTTTTTTCTTAGCAAATCTCCTTTCTGTCTTTCCTCCCTGTCTTTCTCCCCATGCTAAGACTGCACCCACTGCCTGTGCACTGAGCTACATCTTCAGCTCTTTTTTAAATTTTTTAAAAAGTTGAGACAAAGTCTTGTTCAGTCACCCACACTGAGCTCAAACTTGCTGTTCTCCTGACTCAGTCTCCCATGTGTGAGACTTATTTTTGTGATTGAGGTTACATAAAATGAAGCCAGTGCCACTCCTGCTGGTGACTAAATGTCCTGAACTCAAAAAAGGGAGGCCTAGGCCTTGGTGCTGCCACTTAGTGAGAACCTGTCTCGAATTAAAAATAAAACTAGCTGGCCCTATATCTCACTGCAAAGGTCCTGAGTTGACTACTCAGTACTGCAAAATAACAACAAAACCAAACCACAGAATTGACAGTACAGGGTCTCGGCTCGTTTTTACAAAGTGCAAATGTTCACAGAGGTTGTCTTGGGTAGAGAATTCCTTTCTTGCCGCTGCTGTTGGTTATTTCAGTCTGTGAAAAACCAATGAGCTACTATTGCTTTCCTAAGGACAAGTGTACTGTTCAGTGGCCACTTTGAGCCAGCAGCCTTGAGGTCAGGCTGCTTCCTGGGTGTTGGAGTCCCAGGGTCCCTGACTCCAGAGACTGTGCATCCTGGACACCACCAGGGGAGGAAGAGCTCCGGCCATTTCTGTTCCAAGGGGGGGAGGGAGTCTGCTTCTCGCTCTCAAAACCCACTGCACCCCTGACTTACCTGGTACATATGAAACATGTTCTTCAAATACTTATATTCCTTTTGCATCTCCTCTGGAGAAAAGGAAAGTGATAGCAGGGTCATCACCATTCATCTGACCTGCACATTTTCAAGTTTAAACGTGAGCTGCCTGCACACCTCCCCCTCCAACTTCTCCAGGCCTGTGGTGGCAAAGCAGGTGCATCGCAGGGGCTATTTGTATCATTGAAAGCTCTGAAAGGCTCGCCATCACTGCCTAGGCTGTGACACCTATGGTTTCCCAAGAAATCACCGTGGAAGTTTATCAAAACTTGTGTGCTGCCAGGCATGGCAATTATTGACCCAGTACTTGGAAGGCTGAGGCAGGAGGAGCACAAATTCAAGGCCAGCCTGGGATACATGGTAAGAACTTGTGTCATAAAATCAAAATAATAAAAACACCCTAAAAGCAAAAAACTAAAACAAACACCCCTACAATACCCAAATACCCAGGCCCCACCCCAAACCTGCACATCCCCCCATAAAGTTCCTCCAGAACCAACCTTCGGGGCATTTTTGATACTATTTTAATACTATTTCCTAGTTTGCATTGGCTGTGAAAACAATACATGTAACATTATCAAGGTATAATTATCGCAATGATTGGTAGAACTTTGAAATATACTTTAGAACATGGAAGAGGACAGATACTTTTTCTTCAGTTTGAAGATGGGGACGCAGAGCCTCAAGCTGGAGCTCGTTCAGGCCTCCTGGGAAGATGGGCTCTTCCTCTTTAGTCCCCTCCTGCCCGCGCAGGGTCCCCTTGAGGACAGCCAGCCTCCTCCCCCTCCCTTCCCCTCATACCTACTTTCCTTTGGGCTGCTAACTTCTCGGCCTTCAGGGTTTCTCTGTAGTTGTTCTCTAACACACTGAGCTCTGCCTTGTGAGCCATTTTGAGCGCCCTGGGGACCCAGAAGCACAGCCCTCAGCGGAAGGAGCCCAGCGCTGATCTGGTGTCAGGTCTGCCCCCCCCCAGCCTCTTCTGAAATTTATCTGGCCTCTTCCAGACATGGGGAGAGGGCCTTGGTTTTCTGTGGCACTGTTTTGAGTGGGGCTAGAAGGAGGACGGACTTTTTCTTAAGAAATATTGCAGTCAGTCAGATGGAGTTTGTTCTCAGGAGAGTCAGGAAAAGGGGAAAGATATTCCAGCCGTGGCCAGAGACACACTGTTGGAGACCAGACCTGCATACTTCCTCAGAGGACAAACACTGCACCTAATGAAACCTAGACAGACGTCATTCAGCCCAGTGGGTGACCAGAGACCCCTGGCCCTGTTGTCCGTTGTCCTGCCTCTGTGGGGTGAGGTCCTTTCTCCTTCAACCTCTCCTCCATCACTGCCCCTCCCTCAGCTCCAGGAGGAAACCACAGCCCGGCCCCCACCCACCCACAGCTCTGGGCTCTCTGGACCCACCCTGGCGACACCCTCAACCCAGCCTGCTCCCATTCCACAGCACCTGGTGGGCTGCGGACTTCTCGGCCTTAGATCTGGAAGTCTTCCTTCTTTCCATCCACACTTGTTCCCGACTGGACCACTGTTACCCAAGTGTCTATATCTGTGATCTTATTGGTTGATCACGGCTGTGACCCACATTGTACTTAGGTGAGTTTTACCCTGTGAATCACTAGCATAGCTTCTGCTTAGAGATCTCTGGGGAAACAGAGCTACAGTAGCAGAGTAACTTCAGAGGCCAGGTTCTCTCCATTTCCATCCTAGGAGGCTGTTATAGGTAAGTTCAAGAAGCTTATCAAAATGTGAGTCTGGCTGAGCCACTGAGCCACAGGAAAACATGCAAAGCTAAGCAAAAAGAGCCAGTTGCAAAAGTCAAGCTCCTGGATGATTCCAAAGTGTCAGTTTGGACAAGACAGAAGTGAGACAACAGCAGGTCAGCGCTGTCAGTAGGCAGAGCATGGTGGACGGATAGTGCTCTGGTGGTGGGTCCATTAGTTTACACATCAAAAGTCCCAGAGAACACTCAGCACCAAAATTGAACCTTGAACTACGGATGTGTCAGTGTGGGCCCACCACCTGTAACAATGTGCCGTTCAGTGGGACTGGACAAGGGGGACCCTGCAGGGGAGGACAGAGGAGGTACATGAAAATTTTCTATCCTTGTCAGTTTTGTTATAAACACTAAGTGGTAAAGTCTAGGGACCCGTCATACCTGAGCAGGAGCAGGAGCTCACAGGATGTTTGGAAGACATGCACCGGAAACGCAGGGATTTGGAAAGTGGAGAGTGAACAAAGACCCAAGCACAGGAAGACAGCCTAAGGAGAGGCCCACCAGATGGAGTCCAGTGCCCGTGGTGTTGGGGAGGGATGGTGGGCTGCCCCTTGATCCTGGCTCTGCTTACAGTGACATCCAGTGAGCACATCGTGCTGGCAGATCCTCCCTAGGACAGGGAGCACATCTGGGCACTGCAGAAAGTTAAAGCCAGAGCATCTCTTGGAGGGCAGTGACTGAATTAGACTGTGTGGCTCTCTGGAAAGGGCACGGTATGGCTAGGGATGCAGGGGCCAGCTAGGTTTTAGCTGAGTTCTGGGGGGCAATGGCTCAAGGCCCTGAGTGTTGGATAGGGGTTGCAAGCAGCATAATTAGGGAGAAGAGAAAAGACAAGTAGTGCCAGACTCCCGCACTCCTCCCTCAAGCACCGGCCACTTCTCTATTCGCGGGGCACCTGCTCACACATACCAGACAGATGCAGAAATGAGTGCTCATGTGGGAGCACTCCCACTCCCAGAGCCAAGCTGCTGAGCTGGGAACCTCAGGCACCACTGAGTTCAAGGGCCCAAGACTTACTTTGTGAGGTGAAGAACAACATGGCTCTGACTCAGGACAATGCAGAAAGAGCAAATGGAAGTGCTTGTAGGGATTATGGAGGACAGAAAGCAAGAGACCCCTTGGATGTCGGTGGAAGGCTACACTTGACTGACCACACTGACCTCTTGACACCGCAGAAGCTGTCCAGTCTTCAGACAGAGCAAAAAACCTCCAGTGAGCCACACCCACACCAACACAGTAGAACCAGTTGAGAACAGGCTGGCGAGGGAGCAGGAAGCAGGCTCGCTGGGCCACCTGAATGTCCAAGCCCCATGGCAGCCAGGGAACAGATCACAGGAGGGGACCAGCTCGGGCACGAGTGGCCACAGGACCTATCACTTGCCTTGCATAGAACCCCCTGGAGCTCAGCCCCACCAGGTGTCAGAGTTTCCTCATTTGTGAAAATGGGAGGCAGAGAGACCATACCGGTCAAGTTCCTGCAGCAGTACAAACAGCCAAGAGGACTCCACTCCCGTGTCCTTGTATGTGTGTCGTTGTTTCTTTCCCTACTCTTCCTTTTTCTCCTTTCATCAGATATACACACGGGAGATGTTTATAATGTGAAAGATGAATATGAATTAATTAGTGCTTCAGTATCTTTCATGGTTCACGTGTCACCGATACTTCATGCACAGTTCAAACCCAGTCTCCTATCACATATTAGTTGGTTGTGGTCTTTTCAGTTTTCTTCAACTGCCAACCTCACATCCCTCTCCCTTTTTCCTTTTCCCACCTCATAGGTAACCTCCCTTGCCTCTCTCCACCAGGCCTCCACTCCAGATAGACAAGTAATATCAACAGTCAAATAGCAGCAGTCACTTCTTTACTTTCTTCCACTGTTATTTTGTCTCCACACTATCCTTCTGGACTATTCTCTTCTTTTTCCTCTTTCCTTTCCCTCATCTTTCACCTCCCAGTCTACTTGCCATCAGCACTACATCACAGTCTTTCTGGGTTATTGACAAAAGGCAGAAAGTGTGAAAACAAATTTGAAGTTACTTGATTGATGGGTGGTGCTATAGGTGCTGATATACCCAATAATAATTTATTTTGTATATTAAGTAAGATGCAGAAGTGTATAAATAACAGAATATAACCAAAGCCAAGGTGACATCGCAGGGAAACACACTAATGAATGAGATAATCCACAGGGTTTTTCTGATCTGATCCCCAACCCTCAGTACAAAAGCAATAGAAAGACGAGAAAACAATGTAAAAAGATTCTTCCAAAACCTCTCAACTCCCCGAAAGCTGACCTTGTGGATACCAAAGGGGAGGAAGTCACAGCAAAGAACTCAAAAACCAAACGGTTAAAATGTTTGAAGAGATCAAGGAAAAAACAAATTAATTCACAAGATATCCAGTGAAATAAAAGAGGATATAACTAAACAGATGAAAGATTTCATTAATAAATTGTTCGACAAGCTTAAGACAAAAATATAACATTGATTGAATTAAATAAGACCATACAAGATATAAATTACCATTTTAGTAACATATTAGAAAACATGTAAAGAAGTCAAGAAGAAATCCAGATATAAAAATTCGATTTAAAATAAGGGTACTAGAAATGATCAATGTGAGAACAGGGTCTCAAAACTATGACAAGGTTGATGTAGATTAGGGCCTAATAAGACCTTAAAAAAGAACAAGACATCATGGAAACTGGACCGAAAAGCTGCTAGGTGACAATCAAAAAGAAAGAAAAGAAAAAAAAAAAAAAAGAAAGAAAGAAAAGTCCAACCTTAAGAATTATAGGAGTTAAACCAGGCATGGTGGTTCACTCCTGGAATCTCAGCTTTTGGGAGGCAGAGGCAGGAGGACTGCCTTGAGTCTGAGGCTAGCCTGAGCTACACAGTGAGTTCAGGGCCAGCTTGCACTACCAAATGAGATCCTGTCTTAAAAAGACTAAAAAAAAAAAGAAGAAAGGAAAAAGAATTATAGGAGTTAAGGAAAGATTAGAAGATGACACAAAAGATCTAAGAATTTACTCACTAAAATCATAGCAGAAAAATTTCCAAATCTAGGGAAAGAAGTAAACTTTCAGGTAAATCATATGGAAACCCAAATACTATGACCAGAAAATAATTTCATGAAACATCATACTAAAAAAACTGCAGAAATTCAGCACAAAGAGAGAATATCAGAAGCTGTTAGACAAAAACATTAAGTGAACTAGAGTTGCTTTTTTGAAAGAATAAACAAGACTGATAAACTGAGCTAAGGTTACAAAAAAAAAAAAAAAAAAAAAAAAGGAAAGGAAAAAGGAAGACTCATATCAATGCAATTAGAGATGAAAAAGGTGAAGTCAAAATAGACAGCAGAAGCTCAGAGCATTATAAGAGAGTACTTGGAAAACTTCCAGTAAATTGGAGAATCTAGAAAAAAATAGATAAATTCCAAGACACATTTAATTCTCAAACTGAACCAAAAATATATAAAAACCCTGTACAGACCAATAACAGGCAATGAAATAGAGGCAGTAAGAGAAACTACCAATTAAGAAAATACCAAGACTCAGTGGATTTGCCACAGAATTTTTGTTTTTTGAAACAAGGTCTCATTATGTAGCCAAGGCTGGCCAATTGTGCAGCAATCCTCCTGCCTCAGTTTTCCTGAGGTTACAGGTGTGCTACACGTTGCTGGGGTTACAGGTGTGCACAACCACATCTGGCCCACTGCAGAATTTTACCAGAACCTGGGGGAGGAACTAAGCCTGATACTAAGTCCTTCCACAAAACTGACAGCGAAGAAGCACTGCCAGACTCATTCCTTGAAGCTGACACAATGTTGATACCAAAACTGGACAAGGACTCAGTAGAAATGAAAGAAAAGAAGGGAGAGGAAAAAAGAAAACTGTAGGAATAATTCTTAATGAATATAGATGCAAAACTTCTCAACAAAACGCAATGGACCCTCCAGTTACAACCTGTCTGACATATAAACAACTTGGGTTACAACTAGAATTTCAGGTTTAACATATGACCAAAGTCAAGTTACCTCGCAAATGCTGGCAATTTTTACTTCCAGACAGTCTCAGGTACAGATTTAATCCCTAAAGAGCTCTGGAAGGAACTTTACAACATCCTTTCCTGGGTGGGGTTCACTGGAATCTTGGGCTATTGCTTCTCTGACACTGAGACCTTCCTGGAAGGAAGCGTGGCCTAAAAGTATACAGGACAGAGACTTTGACGCCAATTGACTGACTTGAGTGACAGCCAACTCTTGGGAATGAATTGAGCTCATAAGTCAGAGGTCCAATGTACTTGCAAACAGAATGCAACAAATCATTAAAAAAAAGGATCTTATATTCTGATCAAGTTGGTTTTATCCCAGGAGTGAAGAATGGTTCAACCTGTATCGATCAGTAAGTGCAAGACACCACATAGCAGAAGTAAGAGTAAAAATCACATGATAATTTCAAGAGATAGAGAAAAAGCCTCTGAGAAAATCTAACATGTATTTATGATTTTAAAAATTCTAATGAAAATAGAACTTTTTTTTTTTTGAGACAGAGTCTGGCTTTGTAGTTCAGACTGTCTCTGAACTTACTACATAGCCAAGGGTAGCCTTGAACTCTTGGCAATCCTCCTTCCTCTGTCTCCTTGAGTACTGGGATTACAGGAGTGAGCCACCACACCTGGCACTGTGACATGTGGTTACTGGGGATGGAAATTAGGACTTTGCACTTGCCAGGGAGACGCTGGAACCACTGAGTTAAATCTCTGGCCCAGAACTTTAAATGAAAGCCATTTATGACAAAACCACTGACAGCATGATACTAAATGGGAAAAACTGAAAATATGCCTTCTAAAACCAGGAACAAAACAAGGATGTCTACTCTTTCCACGCTTAGTTAATATTGTACTTGAAACATTAGAACAGGTTCTTCTCAGGACCCATCAAAAAGAAAGATTATAATTAAAATAAAAAATATGGGTGGTAGAATACAACAGCAGGGAAGACATGTCCTGTACTCCGTGTTAATGGCCTCCTGTGAAGCCATCCCGGTCACAAGGACTCTGGTGTCACCTCCCCTAAGTCCTGTCCCCAGGGAGCACCAGCCTGCAAAACCATAGAAGCCTTGGATCTCAGTAACAGTGCAGGTCAGAGCACACACCTGGTCTTGTTTTCAAAGTTCTGCTTCATCTCATCACAGCGGCGTTCCATTTCATTGCAGAGCTAGAAAAAAGGCATAATTCAGGATGAGGACCTCAGTGCCCTCCGATCTGCTCATCCTCAGGAGCCTTTTCCCACAGGCCCCTCCCCACTCTCCCGTCTGGATCTGGAGAATCAGAGAGACACCATTACTGAAGGAATGGAACAAGTCTTGCCTCAGTCTTTGTGGTGCTGAACATTTTAATCAGCTCACAATGCTGGGGCATGGAAACCGTTTTTTGGTTTTTGTGATTGGGCAGGTCTCCTGTACCATATTGCATTGCCATCTCTTTGTGTGATTGTGAGCTTTGGGTGCTTGGATCCACAATCACATTAAGCAATCTTTTACTGGATAAAAGAGCTTGTGCTGGAAGAGTCAAAGAGGACTAACACTCAAATTTACCCTCAGGACGCTTAGCTCCCTGTGTTAACCAATCCCCATGGACTGTATGGTGGGTTCTAGCACACAGGACTTTGTCACCTTTGGGTTGCCTTTCATTCGAACACAGTGGGTTCCCTGGCCAGTGTCTTGGGCACCAAGCACTCCCAACTCTTCAAAGCCAACCACTGCCGAGTGTCAGCTAAGACAGAGGGTCGAGGCTGGTCTTCGTCCTTCTCTGACAAATGGGGAAGAGCAAGCGACTCCCGACACAACCAAAGGCCCGGCCCCAGCCCTGCATGCACTGAAAGCCAGTATCCTTTCATTCCACAGGTCACACCGTAGTGAGGTGTTCACATGAGGAAGTTCCGAAGGCCACAATCTAGGGTCTCTCCAAGGAAACAGTCTCTAAATATTTCTTCCACAGGACCTGTGCTCCCGAGTCAGGATGTGCACTTTGCCTGATGATCCATTCTATTGAGCTGAGTGATTTTCTGCACTGATGTGATTTCCTTTCATTCAGCTTTGACTCTGCAAGGCTTTCAGAGAAGTAAGATAATGAATCAGGAGTGGGGAGGATTCAGCCTGAGTTCTAGGAGTCAGACATTTCTGGGCCAAACCTGCTGGGTTTCAGCAGCCCTGGAGGGGGTATTTCTGATTGTGGCTCCAGCTGTGGCTCCAATCAGGTGGACCTGCTTAGGTGGGGAAGGAAGGATCTGCTGGTACACATGAAAATGTCTGAAGCAATATCCAAGGAATCCACAGAAAGCACGTCAGTCCTGAGGAGGGTGCTGACATTTCATATAATGGGAAGCAAACTCTCACTGGAGAAACTAGCAAGAGCCTGGCAATTTTTGAGGCTTATCTCATCACAAAAGCCCAGTAGGGAGTGACCGGCACTCCTCACGTACAGAAGACAGTGTTACTGCTGACTCCAAGACCCCTGGAGAACATCCATTCTGACAGTGTTGGTCATGAAGGAGGACGGAATCAGAAAACTCCCTGGGTGCATGGTCCTGTCACCTGAACAGCACAGTTCAAGAGAAAGAAGACTGGCCTCTTGCCTGGCACATAGGAGTCTTACCCTGCTAGAGAAGATGTTCACCAGTGTAAGGATCACTTACCAATTTCTGGGCAGCCTGATGGTCTCTATTCATTTGTTCTATTATTGTGGTCAGTTCTGAGATCTGCTCTTCAAGGTCACAAATGATATTGGCCCTGTGGCACAAGCAATTTTTCTGTTATCCACAGTTTGTCATATGATATCTGTCAAGTTCCCAAAACAAATGGTTCTGATCTGATGGGAACCGGGCCACATTCTGTGTCAGCTCCACCATTATAGCATGGGGTGACAGGAGGGAGGGGTGGTTTGGAGGATGTATTTGGTGACAAGGTTACAAAAACTCAACCCACCATTAGCTAGAAGTGAGCAGGGTAGTTTGGCACCTTGCTAAGGAGAAAGGAAGTAGGATTATATCAGACACTTGTTAGAGTTTGACCTTGGTTTAGTAACAACAGTCAAGGTGGGAACGGCAGAAGCAGAGGGCTGAGCAATGAGAAAGGGCATCTAGAACGGTCGTAGCAGAGAACGGGCTGCAGACAGATGAAGAGGGTGGTTCAGACCAGGTAGCGGCTTTGTTTCTGGCTGGGCCAACGTGACAGCCATCAGTCATCAGCCTGCGTGACTGTCTGGAGCAGACAGCGGCAGCATGTGGTGTGTGGTGGAGCTAAGGGGACTTTGTCAGCTCAGAATGGCTCTGGCCTCTGGGCCTACAGTGTTCCACGTAATTGGACATGGAGAGCCTGGGAGGTGAGTGACCAGGAGCACGTGTCGCAGAGAGGTCATCCGGGTTGGAGAAGGTTGAAAAAAGTCTTTAGAACATGATCTTTAGTATTAGCAACAATCATAGCTTGATGGAATAAACAGGCATGAGTTGTTATGCTTTATTGTGTGGCAACTGATGACAACATTGTTTTCCTGTCCTTTTGGTGGGGGTGCTATTTGGGATTTAACCCAGGGCATTTAAGGTGAGTTATCTTCCCAACTTGTCTGCCCCACTCTGCTCTGCTGCCTTTCAATATTTTGTTTCAAGACAGGGTCTTACTAAATCACTAAGTTGCCTTGGCTGGGTTTGAACTTGGTATCCTGCCTTGTACTTCCAGAGAGCTGGGATTACAGCTAAGCATCATCACACCCACTGACAACTTTCTTATGGGCCAAGAGGTAGCTATGGATAGCGGCCTGTGAGAACACAACTTCTTCTCTTCCTGCAGAAGGTGTGGTCGAACAGGAGAGGGAAACAGGCTCAATGTCCCCACCAGGTGTAAGGAAGGACTCAGGTCTGGCTTCCCTGGCCCAGGTGGGATCAGACCAGCTCCAAGGCCTGGTTCCTAATATGAATCCCTACCCAGAAGTGATCACTGCTTGTAGTTTGTATACCCTTTCTACACACCAGCAGATGGGCATGTGCTGATGTGTGGTGGGGTGTGTGTGTTTTCTGTTACTGTCAGTCTTTTCGATTGCTGTTTTGGAAAAGCATTTCTCATAGGGAATTAAAGCTGCAAAGAGGAGACAGTGAGAACCATTTCAGGCAGCAGTTAAGGGGAGAGATGCCTGAACCTGGGTAGCAGGTGAGAAAGAAGAAGATAGGAACCCAGAATTCATGAAGCAGAGCTAAAGGATGTGAGGTCACCCTTGAGGTGGCTCAGAGGACAGAGACGGGTGAGCTCCGTGTTGGGCAGACTACAGTGCACTCCACAGGGCAGGGTAGGCCAGTGATTTCCACCCCAGATCTCCCGGAGATCAAAGTCGAGCAGTATGTCAGGCTTCTTCATGCTCCAGCCCCCCAGAGCCCCAGCTGTACTCAATCTGTGCACTAAAATGAGGCGATTTTGTGCTGGCTTCACTTGTCTTACCCAGGAGCAAGCGCTCAGTTTGCATCACATGACCTCTTCCGATCCTGTCCCCAGGACCAGCTGACTAGCAGGATCAGAGCAAAGCAGGCATGGTTTTGGGACAGTGGCAGGTGGGAGTTTAAAGCACCATCTGGGAAGAGGACCCAGGCCCCAAACAAGGCCACCCAGGCCAGACCGAGAGGAGCCAAGCACTGGTCCAAAAACATTACCTGGAAATGTCTGCAGTCTCAGGTTCCAGCTGCTTTTCCCCATTGAACATCTCATCCCCCAAGGTGACAGAAATTTGCTCTGGATTCCGAACCAGCTGGTAGCCGGGTGACACCTCAATCACCTCCTGGGCACCAAGAGAAAAGTACAGTGAACCTGCAGCCATGGTGTGCTGGGTCCCCAGGCAGAGGTCTCCATTGCCCAGCTCACCTCTTGGGAACAGAGTCATGGTGGAACTGCCCAGCCTGGTCCCTTCTGCACCTTCAGAAGTTCAAGCCAAAGGTCCCTGAGGCCTAGTCCCCACCTGTCTCCACCCTGCAGTACAGCCTCTCTTCTGCATCCTCTGTCGAGCTAGAGCCAAGAGCAGCTAGCACTGTGGAAACCACTTAGGAGCAGGCACTGCCAGGCCTGAGTCTAAGTCTTGGCACTGCCACCACCATAACTACTTAGTATCTCAGTTCGCTCATCAGAAAATGGGAATAGTAATTCTTCTGCAAAGACTTTCCCCTTCGGTAGAGGGGCTGAAATCCAGGGCTTCTCACTGAGCTACATCCCCAGCTCTTTTTTCAACTCTTATTTGGAGATGGTCTTGCTGATCACTATGCTGCCTGGAATGACCTCAAACTTGTGCTGATCCTTCTCAGCCTCCCAGAGTGCTGGGATTATAGGTGTGGGACACCATGTCTGGGGTGAAGGGTTTTTGTGAGAAAAAATCAGAATAACATATGGGAAGCTGACTACTATCCTTCCCCTTTCCCTCCCCAGGCTTCAAGTCAGAATCCTGGGAGGGTGGCCAGGTGTGGGCAGCATCTCCTTTGATATGATCTCTTCCTCACCTTCCCTCTTGGCCCAAGGACATGTCATGGTCACACGGTCACAGTCAGGGCTCTCCTGAGCCCCAGGTGGCTTTTCATGAACTTCACCCTCCCAGGAATCCTTAAAGACTGTGCACTGTGTACCTGGCGCACAGTTCCCGTGATGCTCTCCAAAGGATGCATCTCTGCCATGTACAACTCAACCTACTCCTGTGCCATGTCAGACTCAGCCTCCCCAGCAGCACCAAAGCCCTGGGCTGGGCCCCTTTCTCTCCAGAGCCCTCGATGTCTGGCATCCCTGGATTCCCACTCCCCACAGGTAGGGCACAACGATAGCCCCTGTGGGGTTATGACAGTTCTGCCACCTGCAGCCAAGAATGATGCATATGTGCTCCCAGGATCCAGCCTGGGCAGGTGTGGAGCAGATGTCCTCCCTGTGCTGTGCCTGGTTTACTCACATGAGGTGACTTACAGGTCTCCTCCTGCTTCCCGGGATGGGTGCTCACTCTGCAAGATAAGGACAAGCTTAGAGGAGCCAAAGCAGCAGGGTAAGGTGGGACGGAAAAATGGGACAAGGGAAAAGGACACAAGGAAAGGAGCAACTGTAAAACTGCAGGTTCAGGACAAGAACTCAGTCTAAGATCGCTATGGTCCCTCCTAGGCCACCTGCTTCTCCATGAATGAGCCTTTTCCACCTGTGAATAGAAAGCATTATTTTATTTGCTCAGTTGCTATTTTTTGAGGCAAAGTATTGCTATGCAGTTAAGGCTGGCCTTGAACTCACTTGTAGCCCAGGCTAGCCTAGAACTTACTGCTACTCTCCTGCCTCAGTTTCTAGAGTGCTGGGATTACAAGCATGTTGTGTGGGCTGAGCTCAGCCCTGTCACCTCTTTGTGGACCATCACCCTGTTGTAGGATGAAGGGCCACTGTCGATAGAGAAAAGACAGTATGAAGGCTTCACTGAGCTATATTAAAAATGAGTGGGGCAGTTTTGACACTGCAGCCAGACTTCAGCAATTAGAAGGGCAAAGGAAGCTAGACTCTGAGGAATTAAAAGTCAAAGACAGCTAAACGTAAGCAATTAAGAAGACAAAGGCAAAAAACTCAGAATTAGGAAGTTCCTAGGTTGCCCAGTTAATTTAAGAATTGCACTTCCAGAAAGTTAGTAGAGTAGTGAACAGCAGGCTTGGTGCCCAGATGCTGGAACGTGGCAATGTGAAGAAAAGAAGGGAGGAAGGAAGTGGGTCCCCTGGACCCAGCAAGGATCTGAGCAAGAATTGCAGCCCACGTGGAGAAACAAGACAGTCTCTAACGAAGAAAAAGGAGTACTTTCTCCTGATCCCTCACTCACTGCATAGGCAGCGTGGCTTAAACCTGCAGATGCAGACTACTGATGACCCCAGAGGCCTCCATGAAGAAATGTAACAGTGGAATGGACCAATGGATGTAGCGCACTGCAGTGTCTGGTGAATTGTTTAGGGTCAGATGTCCCCCAGGAGAGAGGGGGTAACCATTTTGGAGCGAGAACAACTGAGCTTAAAACTCAGAGCAGTGTTGGGCTGGTTTCTTCTAGCAGCTCCCAGTGTCAAGGTGAGGCAGAACCAAGTTGAAATCAGCAGGAAGTACAGGGGGTATTGTAGGCTGAACAATTTGGGTTCCAGTCTCACAGGAAGAAAACACTCTGAACTTCAGAACTAAAAATGCAAGCTTGCTGGAATTATCCACTACTCCATGGTAAATGTATGGCTGGCTCACTGGGATTGATCAACAGGAATGTAGGCTCTGGGTGTCCAACTTGTCTACCAGTGAGTGCAGAGACACACCTTGAATAAACTTTAAAATTGTTTTCTTTTCTTTTCTTGTTTTTTTTCTTGATTGTTCTTGTTTTTATATAACTGTGAACATTGTTTCTCGGTTTTATCTTGTTGTTCTGTTCTTGTTTTTATCCCTTCTCTATTTTCTTCTTGACTTCTTCACCAGGTTCAAAAACTTTCCATAATCTTTCTTTGTCCTCCAGTCTTGCTTCTAATCTCTTCCTCTGATTTCTCTATTTTTACCTCTTAACCCCTTTCATATTTTCTTCTCTGAAGGTAAAAATCCCACACTAACGACATATTTACCATACTTAATTTTCTGTTTTGTTTTAGATTTTGTTATATAATCACAAAGATAGTTCATATGGTCAAAGGTGGCAAATTAATAGTTACCAGAGCTTGGCATTTTCTAGGCTGTGTTATTGTTATTGCTGACTCTACTACATAACCAAAGTGATGTAATTGTTCTAATCAGTTGTTCTTCCTGTATGCCCAAGATTGAGATTGCCTGAGGGTCATACATGATACCAAAGGCCAGTGACAAAGAACCAGGGGCTGAGCCAAGTAGGCAGCAACTTCTCATCCTTAACAACTGAAGAGGGGAGGCTCTTGTAACAGACTCAAAACCCAACAGCCAGTTATAGCTAGAAAATATCTCTGGGAAATAGTCATTTCCTAAGACTTCTAAAGACTAGCAATAAAGCCACTGGCCCTGCACATTTATCAGTGTTAACCCAGGAATTAAAAAAAAAAAGAAAGAGAATGAGAAGACATTTAAGCAAGATGAAACTTCAGCTCATCAAAGGCAAACCAGGGTTCAATAAAGAGGAACTACTCAAAATCTAGACTCTCTGAAGAGGCAACAGAAGAAGGAATAAAGCAGATGGATGAGGTTCTAAGAAAAAAATAGCTTCTCAGTTCACAGAGAACTACAGAGAGGGTGAATATAATGAAAGACATGATTAGTGACTGTAGAGTAGGTAGAGATTGAAAAAATAGAAGAACTTAAGAAAATGATGGAAATCATGAACACCCAAAACAGGGACAAATGGAATCTATAAAACAGATTCAAACAGATGTCTAGGAGGTTAAACACGCCATTGAAAGCACACGCAGCAATCCATGTGTGTGGTGCACGTCTGAATCCCAACACTGGGAGGCTGAGGCAGGAAGACTACCATGAGTTTGAGGATACATAGTGAGTTTCCTCTGTCTCAAAAAGCAAAAGCAAAAACTTATACACAGCAGAATAAGCTTATGTGAGGCCAGAATATCACATATAGAAGACAGGATTGTGGTCAGAGGTCATGAAAAGAAAGATTTCTTAAAAATGGCGAAGGATCATGAAAAATCAATGCAATAGCAGCTAGATGACATAAAGAAGAATAACGTAATATTGAGCAGAGTCAATAAAAAAGCAGGAGACAGAGAAAATGATTTAAAAACTCGTTCACAGAAGTAATGGCAGAAAACTTGCTAAGCAGGGTAATTGAGGCATCTAGAACTCCAATTGGCTATGATAAAAAAACAAAAATCTACACCAGGGCATATAATAGTTAAGATTCTAGAAAGTCAACAGAAGAAGACAATATTAAAAGCTTCAGGAGCAACAGTTCCTGCAAAAATCCATAATTTCATCAAACCTACTTTGAGAACATTTATTCTAAGATGGAAAACATGGAAGAAACAGACAGATTCCTGTGCATATATGAATTACTAAAGCTGAACCAAGTAGATATAAAGATTCTAAATAAAGCAGTATCAGTCAATGAAATTGAAGATGTAATTAAAAACCTATCAACAAAGAAAACCTTGGGCCTGGGCAGATTTGCTAAGGAATTCTACGACATACTTAGAAAAGACCTAGTACTGCTATTTCTCAAAATCTTTAATGAAATTGGAAGGAAAACAATACTCTCAAATTCATTTCTGGAAGCAAGTATTACCCTGATATCAAAACCAGAGAAGGAGCCAAACAGAAAGGAGAACTACACGCCAATCTTCTTAATGAACATAGACACAAAATTCTCAGCAAGATACTGGCAAACAGAATGTAGCAAATCACCAAGAAGTTCATACAACATGATTTCATAGGATTCATCCAGGGATATAGAGATGGTATACACAAACTAATTAATGTGATACCCCATATCAATAGAGCCAAGGACAAAAACCACACGAACATCTCAAAAGATGCAGAAAAACCATTTGTCTCAATCTGGTAAAAGCCTTCTATGACAAAGCAACACCCAAAATCCTACTAAATGGATAAAACCTGAAAGCTTTCATTCTAAAATCAGGAACAAGACAGGATAGCCATTGTTACTAGGCTTATTTAATATAGTTCTGGAAACACTAACCAGAGCCTTTAGACAAGAAAAAGAAATAAAGATAGGAAGGAAGAGAGTAAATTATCCTTTTTTGTGGATGAAATGATATTCTACATAAAGGACCACAAAAACTCCACAAAATCAACACTCAAAAAATCAATAGCCTTCCTGTACACAAATAACAAACTCTCTGAGAGAGAAATTAGGGAAACAATACCTTTCACAATAGTATCCAAAAAAATGAAATACCTAGGAATTAATCTAATAAAGGAAGCAAAAGACCTTTTCATGAAAAACTACCATACAGCACCCTGAAAAAGAGATCTAAATGGATATCAGAAAATGGAAAGACAGCCCTTGTTCTTAGGTAGGAAGAAGCAATATAGTGAAAATGGCCAAACTTCCAAAATCATTATAGACATTTAATGCAACCCCAATCAAAATACCAACAGCATAATCTCAAATTAGAGAAAAACAATCCTAAAATTCATTTGGAACCAGAAGAGAACTAGAATAGCAATTCTAGGCAACAAAGGCAAAGCAGAGACATCAAAATCCCTGACTTGGAGTTATACTCTAAAGCTACTGTGACAAAAGTAGCACACTATTGGCAAAAAAACAAGACCTGAGGATAGTGGGACAGATAAGAAGATGGAGAAACAACTCCAAACACACGGAGTCACTTTCTCTTTGATAAAAGATCCAAACACCTTCACTAGAAGAAAGACAGCCTCTTGTTTAATAAACGGTGCTGGGAAAACTGGCTTTCCACATGCCGAAGATTAAAACTAGACCTGTATCTTCCACCTTGCACTAAACTAAAATCAAAGTGGATCAAACATCTAGATAATAAAACAGAAACACTAAATCTGATGGAAGATAGAGTAGGTAGAACTCTTAAAGACTTTAGCATCAGAAAAGACTTAATGAACAAAATCCTGATCGCACAGGAACTATCACAAAGAAATCAACAACTGGGATCTCATCTTATTGAAAAGCTTTTGCCTAGCAAAGAAAATCACCAACAAAGTGAAGAGATAACTCACAGTAAGGAAAAATTTTTTGCCAGTTGCTCCTTAAAGGACTAATATCGGGGCCGGGGAGTTAGCTCAGTGGCTCCAGCGCCTGTCTTGCAAGCACAAGGGCCCGGGTTCGATTCCGCCAAAACCGTATACAATACTGGGCATGGTGACTCACGCCCAGCAGCAATCAGCACCACATACCACAGTGCCAGGTGTGGTGGCTCACACCTGTAATCCCAGAAATCGGGAGGCAGAGGTGGGACGATTTCTGTGATGTGAGTTTGAGGCTGAGCTCAGGGCCAGCCTGAACTACAAAGCGAGACCCTGTCTCAAAAAAAAAAAAAAAAAAAAAAAAAAAAAAAAAAAAAAAAAAAAAAAAAAAAAAAAAAAAAAAAAAAAAAAAAAAAAAAAAAAAAAAAAAAAAAAAAAAAAAAAAAAAAAAAAAAAAAAAAAAAAAAAAAAAAAAA
>PVIR01008546.1:0-25695 GCA_004026965.1 Petromus typicus
TGGCAAGTTTTGAATTACATTTTCAATTTCACAGATTGTTATTGGGGCATTTAACATTTCTACATCTTCTTTATTCAGCTTTGGGAGTTCATATGTGTCTAGAAATCTATCCATTTCTTCTACATTTTCCATTTTATTAAAGTATAAATTTTCAAAGTAGGTGTTTATGATCCTCTGGACTTCCTCTGGGTCGGTAGTAGTTTCTCCGTTAAGAGAAGACATTCTTATCAATGGATCTAGAAAGACAGTCTCATCATATGGGCTGCTGGCCTTCCTTCACTGTATACAAATGTGGATTCACACATAGGAACCGAGTAAGCAGAACACCAAAATTCCAGTAAATAAAGTCTAGCTTTAAAATATCCTTTGAACCTTGCCAGGCTGAGATTCCGATAACTTTGTCTAGTTGTGATGAGATTGGACATAGCAATAATGCCACACTGGTTTTAGACAGTTCAGTACTTGCTGACAACACAGAATTAGACCAACTGTCTAAGCATAAAAGTCTGGATTTAAAGTAGCCCCCAAAAGGCCTCAAACACCTGTTTAGCTGATGACTGAACCAAATCAGTTCTTTAAAAGATTTCTAGATTAAGATCCTCCTTGAATTTCCAAAATACTCAGGATGCAACTTTCTTAGTACATAAGTGAAATATTTTAAAATAAATTCTAGGGTAAACGGAACGTGGCCAATCCTTCATGTCATCCTTCCCTTACAGCTGTTTGCCATGTTTACAGAGATGTCCACATGGGCCTCTCTCTCACCATCTGACAATGCCTTTTATCGCTAATTTATAGGGATTTTTGTATTGGCATTTCCACCTCTAACTGTCCTCAGCTTCTTTAATATGCTCCAGATCATGAAGAGCTGTTAGACATTGGTGAAAGAAAATGGCTTGATCTTCATTTTCTACAGCCCATACTTTGTAGATGACTTTCCCTGAAATATTTCATGTGGGAATGAACAAAATTTCTCCTGTATTTTATTGAATAATGGTGGAAGATATAAATACTGGAAACATTAGGGAACACACGCAACTAGGAAACCCTAAGATCCCTGCTTAACTGTAAGAAGACTGTAAAGTCTTTCTAATGGCTTCTTTCCTAGGAAAATATTTTGCCTTGCTTCATGCTGCTTTTCTCCTGTTTCCTCTTGTTCTTTGAAGCATAGACTTGGGATTTGTTCTGGTGGCATCTATCTCTCCTTTCTATATGGCAGAGGGTTATGTGGGCCTGTGCTTTGTGAGAACTGCACCTTGCTAAGAAGTGTGGTCCATGTCAGAACCATGGGCAGTGGCCCACACAGGTCAGTCCTTAGGTCAACCTCACTTGAGGAAAACCAGTACCTTTTCCGGGAAGCCTTTGTGCACTCTCATTGCAGACTTTTTAAAAATTGAAATCTTTGTTGGTACATTACATATACACATCAAGATTGCACTCCACAATGGGAATTTGTACCAGTATAAGACAACTTAAATCTCATTTTTCCCATAGCCCTACCCACCCTATCACCCCCCATATACACAAAATTTGTTTCCTTTCTTGTTATACTCTCATTATTTTTTCCCCTTCACGCTATTTCAATTTGAGTATTTTCTATTTCACAATGAGAAAATAAAGATGTAAATGAGTTTTAGAATTGTATGTTATATATCATTGCAGACTTTTAAGTAGCCTTGTTAAGGGGACTACACCAGGGTCCTCTGTCCAAAGTCAGGGGACACTCCTCAATGAGAGAAGCTCTGTCTGACATTATTCACATCTGTCCTTTCTGAGGGGTTCTGTGAAGTGTTAGATTCTATTTTAGGACAAAGCAGAGTTATATAAAGGCATCACTTTTGTTAGCCAGTGGGATCCATTCTTTCTCTGTGCCTCTGAGAAAGTATTAGAGATCAAGTTTCTGGAGAACAGTGAAGACAGGTGTGGTGATTAGGGACAGAGATGAGCTGGTAGGGAGGAGGCCCCAGGATCTGTCTGGGCATCTTTGTGAATAGAGATGGATGTCTGTTCTTTACTCTGACCTGGGATGAGGTCCAGGCTACTATAGTTACTCTGTATTTGCAGCTCTTCTAGTCACTGGCAGAAGATCAAAGAAGCTCACCTTCTTTCAAGTTAGTTGGATGTAAGAATGTGAGTGCATTTGCTTGTATGTGTGTGAGTATATCGAGGTAAATTTGAGTATGTGAAAGTTCACATGTGCTTGTATGATTGTATTTATATGTGCATGTGTGTGAGTGTGTGATTGTGTTTATGTGCTTGTTTGAATGTGTGTGCCTGTTTACTTCCTGCATGAGTTCTTCAGGCAGTGTTCTATTCTTTGTGACCAGAGACAATCCCTCATCAAGGTTGTGTTGTGAGCCACTGCAGTGCTTCTCAGGGAATGAGACTAAATCTCCTCCTCACACAGGCCTCTGCCCCTCACAAGAGCAACATTCAGTTCTTCAGGAGAAAGTTTACACTTCTTTGATAAAAGTACTTACATGCTCTGTGATTACTCTAGGTAGAAAAACAATTAAAGCCATCAAGAATCCTGGGTGAGATAGCTGATGCCTTGGTTTGGTGGTGGTACTGCCTCACAAACTGCGTAGAGATATGTAATCCATCTCTCCTTGGGTACCAACTATCTTGGACTAGCCAAATTCATTAACCCCATGATAATATCCCAAAGACTTGGAGTGGTTAAAATTTTGTTCCCACTCCCAGGGCCTGACAGCTCAAAGACCCCACTTGGTTCCTGGATGGGATGCACCATTTTGGAAGTGGATTAAGACCCAGTCTGATCCTTGCTTTCCAGAGAACAACATTGAATTCCCTGGCAGTTGATTCATGTGTTGACAGGTTCAGCCTTACCTGTGAGATGTAAGGGCCACTCTACTTCTCTGGATGAAGCGAGTCCACATATCTATTTACCCCATGCATGCAGATCAATCTCCAACACTCTCCACAGGCTCAGGAAAGAGAAGAGTGTGGAAACTCTGCCTAAGAGACCTCTAATAGCTATCAAGCCACCAAATATATCACTTGGTTTCTTCTCAGAGCCCAGACCAGAATGGATGGGTAGCTGATAATTGTTTTGAATACAGACTTTTAATATATGAGAACTATTGTGTATACACTTAGCAGAACAATCTCTGGGTCAAATGGGACTTCCAATCCTAGATTTTTGAGGAATCTCTACACTGAATTCCACAGAGGTTATATGAATCTACACTCCCACCAACTACTGGTAGGCACAGAGTTTGTGGGGGAAACCCTGGGGGCCCTGGAATGGCAAGACCAATGGATGAAGGGCACCTGCTATCACCCATTAGACTGATCTAAGCAGAAACGAAAGCTATATGGTATAATCAGTAGTGGTTGAGGAATCTTTGTTACCACAGTTGATCTATGTGGTTCATGATTTGTGAATATATGAATTCCCACTGATATGGAGCTGCCAAGTAGAAGTGCAGCTCCTGAGCAAAGGAAACTCTTCTCCACTTTTGGTGCTGCTGCAGCTTTCTAGGGTCACATGCACATGGACAGACATTGCAATTTTCATCCTGTAAAATGGCAAAGAGGATATTGTCTTTGGTATGTCAGAGGTGGTAGATACAGTCAGAAGTGAATATTATACAGAAATAGATCAGGATGCTAGTTAAGGAGAGTAAAGACAGAATTTCACATAGTACTATTGTAATAGAGCAAAGGGACTTTGCAAAAACTGAACCCAAACACCATTCAGCAAAGAGAGCTGGCAATTTACAGCCAGGATCAGGGTAAAGAGCTCAGTGGATGTAAAATGACTTGGCCTAATGGGATTCTTGATAAAACTGGAAGGTTAATCACTTTGTGCTGCTATAACAAAATACTCAAATACATGTAATTTATGAAGTAAAGGAGCTTATTTGGCTCATAGTTTTGGAGACAGAGAGTCCAAAATCAATTGGTCTCATCTATCAAGAGCCTTTTGGCTGTGTCATACATAGTGATGGCTATCACATGAGAGAAGTATAGTCACAAGAACTCAAATGGTAAGAGAAAGGGAGAGAGAGAGAGACAGAGACAGACAGAGAGAGAGATAGAGACAGAGACAGAGAAAGAGAGAGACAGAGAGAAACAGAGACAGAGACAGAGATAGAGAGACAGAGAAAGACAGAGAGAGATAGAGAGAAACAGAGACAGAGATAGAGAGACAGAGAGAGACAGAGAAAGACACACAGAGAGAGAGAGCTGAAAAAGATGAACTTGCTTTCTAAGTTTCAAAGGCAGGGCCCCGGTGACCTCATTGCCACCCACTTACCCCTGCCTCTTACAGTTCATGCTCTCTCTCTCATCATCGCATGTGTCCTTTGAGAGACAAACCACACCTGAACTGTAGAAGCAGGTCAGTAGAGGAGAGGGCCTGAAGAAGAGGCCAAGTCTAGGAGAGGGCCTGAAGAATAGTCCAAGTCTAGGAGAGGGTTGGAGGGGTCTTGTCTGAAGTTTGGCTGCTGACGTTGTGCCATGAAGATGAGGCAGAATGGACAGAGTTCTCAGAACAGGGAAGCACTTCAAAGTATTCATTATCAGCAACAACCAAGAATTTTCACAGGGAGGTCTTCCAACATGTTGACAAATGCTTACAAGCAAAACAGATTACTGTTTGCTATGCAGAATGCTGTACCTCCAGGGAACGCAGCTTCTAGTTGCAGTATCTCATTTGTTATGTGATTGAAATATGAAAATCATTTTCTCTGCCTACATAGCTTCCATATATTGATATTAACTATAAAAAACAAATTCCTTCTACAGGCCAAACAAGCAGATGGGTTTTAAACACTTTAGGAATATAAAGAGGTCACTTAGCATCTGATAACTCAGCTAGGCACTGAGGCTCCAAAGAAGCCCCTCCTCTTCCTTCCACCGTCCTTGCCTCCCTCTTGAAGTCCCAGCACCCAGAGCCAGTGTTCCCACCTCTCTCCCAGGCACTAAGGGCAGCATTCTTGTACTTGCGTATGCATGAGCATCACTGGGGTCTGTACAAGCTGATCCCCCCACCAATGCTTTGAGCCACAGACCTTGGCGAGGGCCTGAGAGGTTGCTTTTCTCATACAGTTTCAACACTCAGTGCAGAATGGTGATCTCTCGAGAGGTCTCTTTGAGACTCACCGGTTTGAGAATCCAATGCCTCACATCCTCCCTGGGCAAAAGACAAAGAACAGGCTGAAGAGCAACAGCTGTTCTGGCAACACTGCACAACCAGACCAACATGGAAGACTTCTTTGTTGGTCATCTGTTGGAGCTTTTTTCCTGCTTGCATCCAAGTGAGCTGTAAGTGTATGTCTAAGTGTAGAATAATGCAATGAGGATATTTTAATAGATCATCTACAGTAGCCTTTTTTTTTGCTTTTGAAAGTCTGATATGAGTTATGAATACCCATTTTCCTCCATAAATATAGCACATCTACATAAACGCGAGCACACACACACACACACACACACACTCAGTCACACACACTCAGAAACACACTGAATTGCACATTTTCTTTTAGGAATTTGTGAGCCCTCTAATCCCTACCAAAAGGTAAGAACCTATAACTCATAATATTCTTAAACAAAAAAAAAATAAGAAAAGGAGGTGCACATAAGTTTCTGATAATAAAATGCAATAATTATTTGGAAGGGAACTAATCTGTAAGGGTTTTATGGATAAAGCACATAAAAAGATAAGAATACTGGGTTAGGTAAAGAGCAGTTTGAGCAATTTGTCTGGAAATATTTCCCAATAATGAGCTGAGTCCCACTGGGGCTGCATCACAGGACTTTCTGGGGACCTGAGCATGAGTGGAGTGTAGAGAGCCTTAGGCCACTGATCAGAGAAGTGAATTGAGCTTCTAGTTCAGTCTGCACACCTGCAGGCTCAGGGCTGCCATGACACACTCTGCTACCCCTGTGGGCTTGACACTGGATATGGTTCATATTAATTTCGAGTTAGGGTTAAGGGTTTGTGTGCTGGCCACCATAAAGTGCACACCTAGAGACACTTGAGGTCCTCAGAATAAGCCTGAAAAGAATCTTCCTTTCTGAAAATGAGAAGGGTGAAGACTACTGTGGTCACATGACTTGCCACAGTGTAGTATGGGAAAGACATAGGGTTTAAACTCAAGTGTCTCTCATTCAGAGCCCACTGATGCATGAGCCATCTCCACCATGACCTTCTTTTCCCTTCCTATTAGTTGGCCTCAGAGCACAGATCTCTTTTCCCTGAACAGAGAGGAAAGAGGATTGGCTCATCTACTCTCCTGGCCTGCATGGCTTCTAGATTTTCTGGGACAAAGCTTATGAATGCTCTCTTTTGCTGACCTTTATAAAAAAGTCCTGGGGTAAAATAAGCTGGAAATGTGGTCTTAATAGTGTCTTTCTGCTATTCTGTCTTGTCCACCTGCAAAGATCTGTATTTTTATTGCCTTACATAAGTAAACAATGACTTTGTTTAATTGAATGGATCTTACAGAGTTCAGCTCCTCAGATAAGGAACTGTGTGAAGTGGAGCACAGTATTCCTCCTATTTCAGTATGTATAATGGGAACAAATCTCCTCTCCCCCTGTGCTTATGAGAATTTTTCAACATGAAAGAAAAACAGTGTTTTTCAGAGACTGGCATCTAACAGGTGCTTCATGCTTGCCCCTGCCATTTCCCCTTTGCTTTCTTTCTCCCTCCACTACTTTGCTTCCACTCCTTGCTTGAAATAAAGGTAAACCATTCAGCCCTTACTGCACCATATGGAGGCTCCAAGACCCGTCATAAAACTGTCAGTCATGGTGCGGATGGCAGCTCAAATTAATGTATTCACTTGTATTATTTATGCCACAGGCATACTACATTGACATATGTCTACAGTACAACATTTGCAAGTGGGGATGACACATTAAAAATGTTTTCAATGAAGACTTCTTTGATTTTTGGTTGCCACATCAGGCACATTTTCTACAGTGTTGCTGCATCACTCTCTATTGGGATGGGCACACCAAGTGTTTACCACACTCCCAGAATCCCTAGCCTACCTCAGACATACCACAGACATTTCTCTACACATTTAAGGAAAAAAGGATCTTCATGGTGATCACCAGTTAACTTTGGGGTGAAGAGATGGAAGTTGAGGCAGAGGTGCTGTGAGAAGATACTATGTGGTCAGCACTGTATTGGAACCAGGGCTGCTATGGAAGCTAAGGCGACACAGGACCTGGCCTTGAGTTTACAGTCAATGTTCAGGGAAAACTCTATGGTTAATAGTGAAGAGTGATAAATTGTGTTCTTGTTGAGCTATGGCCCATCTGGACACTTTCCCAGGACCACAAGTACCTATCAACTCTAGTAGCCCTCTTAACTGTCCTTCTCTGAATTAATGGCATATGGCCTCTTCATGAAGTTCATGTTTGAATTTAGCATTTGGAAAGTCAATGTTTGGTCATAGATGCAGAATGTAAGTAACAGTGCATTCTGGAGAACACACCTTCCACAATGGTGGATATGGACCAGACAGAGAAGTTTACTTAAGGCTGCTCCTTATGCATCTGGTCTGGAGTTAAGTTTAGGGTTTAAGGAAGCCATATGGCCCTCAGGCTGAAAGGGGACTTTGGCTAAAATGAGAGACAACATGGAGAAACTAAAACCTTCAAAATAGTCCAGAATCTGGATTTTTTTTCACCATCTCCAAACTCTGTGGAACTTTGATGACCTGTAGGGACAGAGGGAATCCTGTGTCATGGAGCTCATCATGTACCCAGAACTCAGAATAGCTAAAGGTCTGCATTCACACTCTGGATCTTTCTTAGAGCATCAGTACAGCTCTCTGTGTCTTCCAGTCCTAATTTAGGTTTCTCTTGAGATCAACTTTCACCATAAACTGATGAAATAAGAGATTCTAAAAAGGGAATTAGCAAAGTTGACTCAGGATAGAGCTGCCATGACAACAGTCAAATAAGAGCAAAGGAACATCTTGAGGTCATTTGGAAAGCAGAGTTTGAATGGATATGAAAGTTTGGAAAACAATTTGGAAGTTATGCAAATAACAAAGAAGAAAAAACTAACTAACCACCCTATAGCATTCACCAGTTAATTACACTTTTGGACATTGTGGTCAAACAAATCTAAATAAAGCAAAACAACAGTTTGACAGCATATAGTAGTAGAGAAACATTAAATAAATGAGTAAGTAATCAAACACAGTGAATAATGTATTATGAAGCCATTGAAAATATTTACATAGTGCAGTGCTATCAAAAATGGGTTTTTAACACTATAGACTAATATACATCACTTCATACATGGTAGGAACACAATTTTATAAAAAAGAAACTCGACATACAAAAAGAAAAGAGGGCCCAGGTTCTGAAATGACAATAACAGATGTAGACACTCCTCTCTCTATACACTCCAAACCTTACCACACCTCTGCACAAAGAGCTAAGGAAACTTCCTGGCCCATCACAGCATGAAATAATGTGATTGCTATGTACTATATCTAAATGTTCCCCCATAAGCCTCAAGGAGTCAGAGGTGGGGCATTTTGAAGGTGGCTGGATTATGATGTGTGAATATGAATTAAAGGTGTCATACTGGGATTAAGACTGCAGACAATGGAAATCGCATCCTGGACATGAGGGAGCCAATCAATAAACTTGTAGCTGGGATAGAATAAAGAAGTACAGGAAGAAGGCAGGTTTGCTGCTGCCACTGCTGCGGCCTCTTCTTGCTGACTTTTTCTTGCCACACCATGGACTATTTCTCTGCTGTGATGCTTTCTTGCCTTGGAACTGACAATTTATTAAAACCTCAAGAAACTGTGAACTGAAATAAACCATTTCCTCTTTAACTTTGGATGTTGGATATTTCATTTCAGCAGTGAGAAAGTAACTGAGACATGGACACAATTGGAAAGTGAGTGGAAACAAAGATCCGTATCCTGCAGAGCTTGAAGAGAAAGAGTGAGGCACCTCTGTGGAGGCAGATAGGGGAGCAGAGGCTGTGCTTGAAGACAAAGGTGAAATCACATCCAGAAAGACAAGTCCCACCTGAGCATGAAGATTCTGAGAACAGATGAGGTGTGGTGGATCAGTGTATCTGCTACTGGAAAAAAAATAGGAAGGAGAATATATGTGGCAGAAGTTGAAGCTTAGGACTGTATTGATGCCCATGGGGGGGGGGTTGGTGACACTAAAAAAGTTATAATTGTGGATAAATGAGAGTTATAAAGGAAGAAAGCTTACTGTAGAGAGGGAAAAGCAAGTAATAAAACTTTAAAAATTGAAGGTAAAGAAACCAGTACTCCTGGTCTCCCAACTCCACAAGTAAAGAGTGTCCAGGAAGAGTTAAGATGGACTTGATTGTAGACAGAGAGTAAATGTTCTGGGGCTATAAATCCAGGGAGGCCCAAATCCCTCACCCATGCAGACTGTAACCCCACAACTTTGCAAAATAAGACACTTCCAGTTCAATGAAAAGAATGACATCCATAAGCCCCCTCCAACCCAAAATATATAGCAGAATGAAAACTTCACACAGAAGCCAACCCAAATGGATGCATATTTCATTTTAGGAAAAGCATATTGAGTTAAGAACTTCAAAAATGCAAATTACAAGTGGATGAAACTTAGAAATATGTGATGTAACATGAAGAGCAAATAACATGAAGCTAAACCTGAAGCGGAGAAAAAATTTTTCTAAACAAAATTCCCAAAGAAATATCTTTTGGGCAGAATGTATAATGAGAAAAACTGGATAATATTTTCAAAATGAAACAAGAAAATGAATGATAATAAAGAGGCAGAAATCATTAGAGGAAATGTGAAAGAAGTAAAAGATGAGCAAAAGAAAATACAACATAAATGGATGTACCTTGAGGACATCCTCATAAATGAAATAAATAGGTCACAGATGTGTAAATCTCTGTGAAGAAAATGAGGTTGTAAATGAGTTGTAGTATGTGCAGTTGATAATGTGAAATAAAAAATATTTAAAAGGGAAGAGGGTGTGGGGTAAATAACGAGGGGAAAATGAATATGATAATAATGAAAAAAGGAAACCAAGGTTATGTATATAGGAGGTAAGGGGTTGCAGGGCGAGGGGAAAGGGGAAAAATGAGAATCAATTCATGTCATATTCTGGTACAGACTCTCAATGTTGAATGTGATGATGATGTGTATTCATAATGTACTAATAAAGATCTTTTTAAAGAAGAAGAAAATACAACATACATCTAATTGGAGTCCCTGAAAATGATAGAACATGATAAGCAGCAGCATTACAAGTCTGAATCAGTAACAGAGGGTATATTGCAAAGGTTAATTGTGTCCCCTCCCAAATTTAACGTGGATAATCCTGGAGTGTTCTATTGTATATTTTAGTAGAAGAGCAGAGGTACTAAAAATAAAATCAGCCACAATAGAATAAGACATTGAGTATGGATTCACATAGTTTTGGAGGTGGCTGAAGGAATTTACTAAAGACAGAGAGCTCACTCTGGGTAGACTTGATGTCTGAATGGAATGAAAAGGAAATGAATAGGGAAGGCTCATTTCTGTGTCTTCAGAGGAGCTCCAGTCTTCCCCTTCACCTTGGAAGAAGTCTCATGGCTTCCAGCACACTCTTTAGCTTTCTGTCACAGACAGTTCATCTTGATATAGACTTAAATGGGACTCTACAGTGAGTCTCAAGCCTTTTACCTTTGATTGGATGCTTTCCTATCTCCAGCATACAGGCAGTGACTCTGTGCTGTGGCCCACCTGGAGCTTAACTCTGTGAGAGGAGGCCATGGGAGAGTAAGAAAAATCATACAGACACCTATGTAGGGAAAAGCTCAGACCAGGTGGGGCACACCCCTTGGATAAAGAAACCATGATGCAATGCCTGTCCAGAAAGTTTATTTTATACAATTTCAAGGAGACATGTTAGAAACAATTTCAGAGAGAATAAACTCTTTTGTATTATGTTGAGAATGTCAAAAGGAAAACATTCTCAAGGCTAGCTAGGGATGTTGCAGTTAGTAATCAAGGACAAGGAGCATTTGGTGCTGTTTCCCTAATTGTCTGAACTGAAGGTCAGAAGCTGGACACAAAGAGTGTCTTAACAGCTTAACGATCAGAGAATCAGGCCTTGCACATACTCAGGGAATCAGCTGAAGATGCTTGACAGTTCCCATGAGCCAGGCTTTGCATGTTTTACTCATGGGTTCCATTATTTTGTTCAGGCTCTGCCTAATGTGTGGGAAATAGAGTTCTAAATTCAAAAGCACAGGACCAGGGTAGCTCATATTGTCCTAAATGCTCAAGGTCAAGCAGGATAGCTCCCACCATTTTTTTTTTGCCAGTATCATGCTGTTTTTATATCAATGACTTTGCAGTATATTTTCAAATTGGGTATTTGGATACCATTCTCATGTCTTTGTTACCTAGAATTGCTTAGGTTTCTACTGGGTCCAGATGAATTTTTGGACTATTTTTTCTAGTTCTATGAAATATACTGTTGGTACTTCAGTCAGGGTTTCATTGAATGTATATAGCAGTTTTGAGAATGTGGACATTTTGACAATATAGGTTCTTTCTGCCCAGGAAAAAGGGATGTCTTTGCATTTTCTGATGTCCTCTTTGATCTTCTCTTTCAGAGTGTTATAGTTTTCAGAGTAGAGGTCTTTTATCTCCTTTGTTAGACTGAACTGAGGTAATACTTTTTCAGGAAATTACAGTTTTCCAAAAGTGACTCTAGAGGAAAAGGAAAGATTAACAAGATGAATTTCTACAGAGAAGAAATCACACACACACACACAAATTTACCAGACCTCAGATGGTGGCTTAGGAAAATTCTACTAAATCATTCAGAGAAAAAAAATATAGTCTTCTAAACTATGTTCATAGAAAACAAAACATCAATACCTACACTTATTAACAATGTCAAAAGAAGAGAGACCAGTATCATGAATATAATGCAAAATACCACAAAATGTTAGCAAATATGTTCAACTGTACTGTTAAAATCACATTTTATCAATTTATTTACTTTCTATGAAATAGTGACAGTTCAATGTTAGGAAATACATTAATAAAATTTCCAATATTAATGGACCCAAAGATAAAAATTATATGGTTGTTTTTGCAGATGTTAAAATGCCCTTTGACAAAATGCAGCTTCTTTCATTCTTGATGTTACACTCAGTGAACTAAGAGATGGACACACATTTCAAGCACAAACAAAATTCAGGGCAGACAATGGGGGCACAAGGTCTCAGGGAGACTTTCATAGTCACACAGCATTGTGGCACATGGAATGGAATGTTTCTCAGAAAACTCTGCAGCCACAAGTCCTATAACACACAATAAATAATAAAATAGAGTTTCTGGGATTTTATGAGGTGATACTTTCCACTTCTTCCCTTAAAAGAATTTTAATAATATTTTCAGGTTTTCACCCACATGAGAGGTACAGAAATAGCATATGCTCAGAGCATGGTCATTTACGTGGGAAGATTTTTGGTAAATTATCTTTCACTATTCCCTTGCATTTTGTGTGACCATAGAAAAGGGCACTGTGATTCTAACTAGTTGCCTGGTAACCATTAAATATCATCTTTCTACAAGAGAAGCAATTAACCCACTTTGATAAGAACATGATGTAAGGAATTTTGGTGCATAGCATCCTTCATTTCTGGTTACCAGCATGGTTATAGGCCCTGAGGGAGGTAGTGAGGATAAGCAAGTAGAACCAGGGACCTGGAGCTGGATGTCCAGTATGTCTCTACCAGCGCTTAGTCAAGTAGGGTTAGTGTCTAAACTCTCTGGACCACAACTCTGCTATATAATAAGAGGTCTGGCTATAAGGGTTTCTCTGTGCCTGTTTCCAGCTTCAGAATTCTGTGCTTCTTCAAACAACACAGTTATGAAGCACTAGAGTAAAAGTCTATTGATACAATTATGTAAAAAAAAATCCTTTTTCATAGGTCCAAGCCCTGAACAGCAAGGCAAATTGGAGCTAGGCATTAGGCTGGGCAAATGGTCACATGGAGAGTCCCTATGGCACCAGGCTATATCTGAGGTCTTTAGAGAGTCTTAGAACTTAAATCAGCTTAATTATTACTCTAGAGTCCACCATGGTAGTAATGGGCTATGGCCTGGTTCAACTCCACCTTGGGAACATTTTACTCAGCATGTCAAACCCTAGAGATGCAAAAATCCATAGTCACAGAGCTCAGAAGCCTTGTCTGCAGTAGTCTTGACATCCCAGAATCCTTTGGAAGTATCTTTGGTGAGAGATGATAGGTCAAGCAACATTGTGTACCTTTGCTCTGGTTTTGGTTTGGATCACATTTCCTTCCATTAAAAACAGCTGAAAAACCATGGAGATGGGTATTGTTGTTTTTTTCTGTAAAGTTTGCACTGTCACTGTTTTTACTCAAGTGCAAACCACTTTGCTCCCCGTCCTTAACTGGTCCTAAGAGTCAATGGACCACCGACCTCCTTAATCTCCAATACATGTTCTTATGGAAACTATAGTCCTTGACATAGACAACATCTCTTGAACTTAAATCAGATGTTCCTGAGATAACTGTTGGAGGTCCTCTGACAGAGGAAGAAAGAGGAGTGGCAAGAAGTTACCTGAGGAACCCTTGAGTAGACTAGACCCCACCTTGGCGTGGACCAATCTTCACAGCTTCATTGTTCAGCCATCATTTAAGGTGCCCCAGAAGTTTTAACCTTGGATAGAGAAGCTTGCTTCAGTCCTGGCAGCCTCTAGATGGGGCAACTGTTGATCATCTCCTAGGAACTCAACTTTGGCTGAGGGATGCCCTTGTTCCTGATGGGGGAGCCAGATGTAATGATCTGCTACACCTTTTCAAATAAAAATTGGACTGTATATATTTAAGATGCACAATGTGATATTTTTATACACCCATCACATTCACATACCCATCATCTCACATGGTTATTCCCCTACCCATGGCGATAGGGAGAACACATAAGATGTAGGTGTCTTAGCAAATTTCAAGTACACTATATAGTGCTATTAAGTGTGACATCCAACACTCATTCACTTTGTAATTGAAGTTCTGTACCTTTTGAAAAATATACCATCTTTCCTCCCAAACCTATCTTCTTTCAACAATCCTGTTTTCTGTTGTATAAGTTTGATCTTTTTAAAGGAATCCATGTATGGGTGAGATTATACACTATCTGTCTTCATGAGCTTGGCATATTTCACTGAGCATAACGGGCTTCGGATTCATCCATGTTGCTGAAAAGGTATTAATCTCTTTATTTGCTTAAAGTATAAATCAGGGTGATTTAAGCTGAATGAAGCTCAAAGTCCATCACATAATTGTGAAGCCTCCAAAGTGCTATCCTCACTCGACACATACCTCAGGACACTCTGCTCTACCCTGTGCTCACCGGGCTGGGGTTATCTTGCTCTGTTTGGGTGATTATCCATGACTTGTGACTACAAGGCCCTTACTGTTCCCTCTGCCTGGGATGCTGATCCCTCCTGTGTGTGCAGGTTTTTGCCTCTTTGCTCTTCAGATCCCAATTCAACTGATTTCTCAAAGGTCCCATGATCATCCCTTCTGGAGTGTTCTCTTCATGACACTGAGTCCCTGTCCTGTGTGGTTCATCTCACTACTATCTTGATGAAGTTACTGTTTAACATATCACAGGAACATGTGGGATTCCATTCTGGGTTCACAGTTTACAAGAGGATGGAACTACAGACTATAGACTAATTTCTGTCTCTGTTAGGGTCACAGCCAAAGCAGCTTCCTCTGGACTGGGCCACAAGTGGCCCTCTGAAAATATTAATTGAGTAAACAAACTTGCCACATCACCAAAATTCTTGGCAGGTCCTGTTGAATTAATCACAGTTCCTCTACCAAGAGTATTTTATACCAAAGGCAGGTTCACTGTGAATCATCTGCCTTTGCTTTTAAGTCTGTTCTAGGGTCCTTACTATGCTAACAGTCCACAGAAATTGCTGCAGAATCAGGGCTTATAAATAGTTCTGCTTATTGAGAACAACCTGAACACTGTGGAGAAATCAAAACACTACCATATACTCATGATGTCTTATATCCTTTAAAGCCCTCTAGAAACGGAGAGCCACATAAAACCTCGGGAAACGCCCAAGTGGGAATTACTGCACCGGTTATAAGTGAAGACAGTAGGGTCTGGTACCTGGTGCTGCAGACATTCAGCATGTTGTATATCCCTTCAAGTATGAATTATCAGTGCTTAAACTAACTTTATATGCCTTGTATAGAGTATTCTTAATAAACAAATCATCTTGTAAACAAAGGAATGGTTGGCAAGCACTGTAACCATGAGTAACGAAGTCTATCTTGCTCCTGAATTACTTCTCTACCTGAGTTCCGTGCTTGTCCATGCCATGAGATTTCTCCCTCCTGTAGGTTTGCATCCACCTGCCCTTCTGCAGCCACGTGGTTCAGAACACTTCTGTTTCCCACTGCAACTAATTGAAACAACTTGTCTTTCCATAAGGGGCTTTATATTTGTTTGTCTTTTAACTTTCCTTCACTATACTGTCTTTATCATATTTTTATTTCCTCATTGTTTCTTTGAGTTATGGCTGAATATTTGAGGACTGCCTTCTACAGTTTCATCTATAACTAGTTCCATTCACTTTCTGTTTGGGTTTTCAACTGCACAAGTCTGACATTTTTCCTCTGTGCATTTTTTTCTAAGTATTTTTCTCTTTGTGGTTTCTTGATCTATTTCTGTAGTAATGGTGACCTCAAGACTCTTCCTGAGAATCAGCCATAAATATTCTAATGTAGTCTGTTTTTGACAGTCAGTGCTCTTCCGAGAGAAGTTTCCCTGAGTTTTCTGAGCACTCCACCCTGGTGAATTGCAATGCTATTGGCTGGCTTCAGCTTTTTCTCAGTGGTGCACCCACACTTCTGATGAACTAGCTACCAATCAGCATATGCAGTGACTTTGACAGCCTTCCCAAGACATACCTGGGGCCCCTTCTGGGCTGTTCCCATGCCCCTGGCCCTTTTACTTTGCTCTGAACTTGCTGGGACTTCTTACACATTCATTCTTACTGCCATGATTCTTCAAACACCCAGACACATCCCTGCAGTTGTTCATTTACATGGAAATCAGCATTGTACGAAGGTTGATTATATTCCTTCCCTGTGACTGTCTTGCCTATGAGTCCAGTGCTTTTTTCTGTCTCTGCCTCTATTTCAAAAGTTGCTCTTGTCCACTGTCTATCTATGGGAATGGACCCTTACTCAGCCATTGTGTGCACAAGAACCTATTATAAGCCAGGGTATTATGTACAGGGCTGAAGACCAAAGTTGAGTCTGACCCAGTCTCTTGGCCTTATGAGGAAGATACCTCTTTTCTACTCTGTTTTCTCCACCAGCTTTCAAAAATTCCCTTTTGCCTAAGAGAAGTGGATGGAGAAAATAATGGCCGCAGGATGTAAGCATTGTGTTATGCTTTTCTGTATTCTGATTTCCCTCTGTCTGGGTGAACTGTAGAAGAATTAGTACATTTCATGGCCACGTTTTTATATTGCAATCAATGCTGCTCTTCCCTCATCTCACCCTCATTCATGCAGTCCTACTTAGAGAAGCTTACTAATGTCCACTACGGTGGAAGCCACACCCTTAAACTCTGGAGAATGACTTTCGTAATATTCCCTGTCTTTTCCTGTTTTAAACAATGGAAAAATTTTAACCTAAATAGAGTAGAATCTGAAAAATAACAACAGGAGGATTTGTGCAAATTCAGGGATGCTAAGTCTTCTCTCGGTCCTTAATCCCCTGTTCACATTTCCACTGATGGCAGATGTTGCCTCTGAATTTTGAGACCTCAAATGAGAAAACTCACTTCTCATCTGAAAGATGTCTAAGTTTTGGCCATGTGTTCCTACTAAGCCTAACTCAGGTGTTTTTTATGTGACAATAAACTTTGCTTCATCCAGATATTTGAGAAATAAAAATATATCTCAGAAACACAGTGAGAAGAAATTGCCTTATGAAAATGTGTGTAACAAATGGTAGGCATCTCAGCCCAGCCCACATTTATCTAGAGAGAATGCACAAGCAGAGCTCCACCAGAAGACAGTCCTAAGCCTCCACCCAAGAGGAATCCACAAAACAGTTCTCCTCTTTTCTCCTATGGGAGAAAAGGTTACAGGTGGAGGGCACCTGTAAGAGTTGCACAGTGAAGAGGCAGCTGGCTGTTTTAGAGGAAGCAAGTCCCTCCAGGACCCCATTGATGAAAGAATAGTGAATTTGGGTGAGAAGACTAGCATAGGCCATGCCTGCTGGATATTGAAGTTTGTCTGGCTTGGTTCCTGCTGGGATGAATCCTATTCCTAGTTTGGCTTTGTTGGAATGTTTAAAAACCTGGCACTTTTTAATCAAAAAGTTTCAGTAAACAAATTAATTCTTGAAAAACTCAAGAACTGCTGCATTTAACTGCCATTTTATCAGTTGCTTTATTTATAGAGATGTACAATGGAAAGAAGATGAGGCCCTCTCTGATAACTGAAAATGTGCTTACTTCATATTTTTAGTTGCATAGATTTTGTTTCTACATTGTTTTAATTTTACTTTTTAAACTGACTTTATTGTACACTTTATATATATACATTATAATCACATTCAGCATTGAGAATTTGTACCTATACATGACACATCTTGATTCTCATTTTGTTTCCATTCCTCTACCCTCCCAACAACCCCCAACTGCCCTATACAAACAATCTTTGTTTCTTTTTGCACCATCACATTTTTCTTTCCCTTCTTTACTTTCCTCTACCATCCTTTCCCTTTGAACATTTTCTTCCTATTTCACACTATTTTTCATACACTTAGAAACTCATTTATGCTTTCAGTTTCTCATACCAGAGAAACAATATAGTATTTACACACCTGTTCTGCATTGTTTTAAAGATAACTTTATCTTACCTTCCATTTAAGGGAAGGAATTGGCATGAACTAAAACCCAAATTAGTCCTTACTGAACAAAAGTCATACCTGATGGTTACTTACACCTGTGTTCTTTGCACACCAGGGCAGAAGGATCTCCCACAGTTTGATCTCAGCCTTACAAAGCTGCTTTCATCACAGTGGAAAAAGAAATCCCCACATTTTGCTCTTGTCTATTCTTCTGTCTACTTACTTTTCCTTCTACCTGGGGGACAGGGTGGGGAGAGGGTAAACACTGCCCTTGCTCTCCATCCCAATGAGCAGAGTCAGTACACAAGGCTGAAAAGCTGAGCCAGTGTTCTAACGTGTTCCTCAGCATCTGGATAGATAGAGATAGATGTGGCATCCCATGCTGGGGGTGGATGTAAAGTTTCAGAGAAGAGGTTATGTCTGTGCTGGACTTAAAAGGACCCATTAGACATTAGGAGACAGAGAATGGAAGAAAGAGAGCCAAGGAAATGGGTAAGCCTGAGGTCAAGTGCGGAGAACAGTCTGCAAACAAGGTCCACTGAGATGCTTCTCTTCCCTGGGCCATGAGCCACACTGTCTGAAAATCATTGTGGTGCTGGTATGAGAACACATTTCAGGCTGGCCCTTTTGAATCCTATTGACCATTCAGGATGCTTTCTTATGTTGTGAGACACTGACATGCAGAACTTTGGTGTCTGAGCTGAGATTGGGAAGCTGATCACCCTGATGTTAAGGTCAACATCTTTTCTCCTTCTCTGGTTGCATGAAAGAGAAGATAAGAAAAAAGTAAAGCTCAGCAGAATCAGAAATCCAGATAAGTAAGGCAGATATTAGGGAATGTAGCTCTTCCAAGTGAGCCCCCAATCTCAGCAAAATCTCATCTACAGATGGTGAGATAATTTTGTTCTTCATGTTAGACATTCCTGCAGGAATATCCTGAAGAGAGGGTGCTAGGACACTTATCATGGCAAAGGGTGTGTCTCTCAGGGGAAATCTGGTCTGCTACATACGCAGATGGGCGAAACCAACATCCACTCTGGTTTTAGTCCTTCAGTGAGATTCTTAGATGTGAAAGTCATAACTTCTTAAAAGTGCCAAAATAAGCCCCCCAAACACAAGTAAAAACAATTATATATATATTATATATATATACAATTATATATATATATATATATATACAACTATTATTTTATATATACAATTATATATATTTTTGAGACAGGGTCTCGCTTTGTGTTCAGGCTTTCCCTGTGCTCAGCCTCAAACTCACTCAATCCTCCTGTCTCTGCCTCCGGAGTCCTGGGATTACAGGTGTGAGCCACCACACCTGGCATTGTGGTATGTGGTACTGATTGCTGGTGGGTGTGAGTCATCACTCCCACTATTGTTATATGTGGTTACTGGGGATCAAACCCAGGTCCTTGTATTTGCAAGACAGGAGCCAGAACCACTGTGCTAAATCACCAGCTCTATAATTTCTTTTTTTAAAATTGAAATCTTTATTGGTACATTACATATATACACCATGATTGCATTTTAACTGAGGAAACAACCATTGAAATCCCAGTACCCAAAAGGGATCAGGGAATTCCATCTCTATGCCATGATAGCCAGGCAAGCATCAGTTCCCAGCACAATCAGAAGGGTTTCCTTTGCAGGACAGGTACAAGGACTAAGTAGGTGGAGCTCAGGAAAGACAATTGAGGAAGCGGCTCCAAATACCTAAAGGGCTGCTGCAGGGGAAAGTAGATGGATTTTACTCTTCAGAGCCAATTGACTAATGGGTGGAAATGACAGGGAAACAAATTTCCACCTCATTTAAGGGACAGTTTTCTGGTGAACATCAGTCATTTCTTGCTAATGAGGGGAATGCTGCCTTCATAGGAGACTGCAGGAGTGAAGACTATTGTCTGTCAGGGGTGCTGATGAGGAAGCCAAATATTTAATGGAAAATGGTTTAACCAACCTTGAAAAGTCTTTTCCAAATGAGATATTAAGTGAATAGGAATTAATTTTGAAAAGGCAGAGTTTCATAAGCCAACACGCAAACAATTTACAAACATGAGGAAATTGTACTACACATATTCTGTGGTAGAAGAATCCATGTTTCTTCTCCATGGATAAAGAATACTGAGTTGTTTTGGGGTAGGGACTCAGTAGGCCACATGGCAGGAGCTGAGCAGACAGACTATGAACAGAGTTCACTTATCACCCACACTTTTGATAGGAAGCCCCCAGAACATTCCCTAAACAAGATCTGTCCTTCTTTGTGTGGGGGAGGGACCTGAGAGTGAGTCTCCTTGTGGACATGGAGAAAGTCAGTTAGCCAGTGAGTGAGCTCTCAAGGTAGTTATCTGTGTGTATTTTGCAGGTTTAGAAGACAGTGGGAGTCTAACTAAAAAACCAGAGAAATCAGAGTAACTTTAGCCATAAAGGCAGAGAGCTGTAGGGGTGAACAGGGTTGTTTAAAGGTGTACATGCTTCTATTGCCAGGCATGATAGGTGGCCTGATGCATGGTAAGGGGGTCTGCCTCACTTTTTCCATGGGCAGGCCTCAACCTCCACTGTGATTGTCCAGTGAAAATTTGAAAAACGTGCCTCACTGTTACTGAATTAGTACCAGTTTACATTTTGAGAATATGTTGAATTTAACATTCAAGTTACTCTTTGGCACTAATAAAAATCCTCACAGGAGTGTGTTTACTACTTATCACGTGATACTGAAACCAGGCTAGCTCCAAGGAGCTTCATCTCTTTCAGTTCTACCCATGTTGTTCCAGTGACAGGACTGTTTCCTTTTGAGAAGCTGAATATAAACAGAATATTTATATATCTGTATAAGAAAATTATGCTTTATATATGAGTATATACTCTCTATATACACACACACATATATACCATAATTTCTTTCCTTATTCATCTGTAAATGTACATAGATAATATCTGTATTGTGGCTATTGTGAAAGATACAGTGAATACCAGAGTGTGAATATCTCTATGAGGTGTTTAAAAGGCTATCTGACCTCAGTGTACATGAGATCTATATACATTGAAAACAGAGCAGCAAACTACAGAACAGTGCTTGCCAGGGGGTGAGAGAAAGCAGGGAATTGTAGGTCAAAGTTGTAGTTATGCCAGTTGAGCAAGTCCAAAGATGAAACATGCAGCATGAAGACCGCAAGTACAACTCTTGTGTTCTTTACCAAAAAGCTGTTGAGAGAGCTGGTTTTAGAGGTGCTGACCACACACACACACACACACACACACACACACACACACACACACACACACACACTCAGTTCTATGGAAAGGGATGGTATGTTGACTTGCTTGATCATCATAATCATTTAATTATGTAAGCATGAATGAAAACATGATGCTGTATACCTTAAGTACATTCAGTAAGTCGATGAATATTTTGTCAAAAACAACTTAAAATCATATCACTGTATCTATGCTGTATACCATCAGCTGATCATGACAGATATCACCCATCCTGTTCTGGGCCCAACAAGGAAGGCAGCGCCAGTGTCATCTCACTCTATCCCCACAGCTCCATGCAAAAAGACTATTGCATCCCACTGTGGCCCAAAATGATGATCTTCCTTCTAAGATTAACTCCACTTGCAGCTTCCTGCTCGTGTACAGTCAGCTCTAAAGGGCTGGATGGAATGCATATTCTCATCCTACCAATTAGCACTTCACTGAGAATATTAGAAATGTGGAATATGTAATCTTGATGAGAGGATGCCCTACTCTCTGACATGCACACATCAAATTTAATGTTTTTTTCACTCTTCCTCAACTTGCTACAAAACATCTAAAAACATTTGACTTGCTAGATGGTTATGCACTATGGCAGGTCCAGTAACAATTTTTGACATCACAGATTCACTAACTCCTCAAATAGGCATGACAGAGGAGAACAAGTTTGCTGCTTAACACTGGCGCACATCATGGTAATGTGCAGACGGCTGATCTGGATGATTCAGTGCTCTGGTCATTCTATCAGGCTGAGAAAGATGGGGAGGATGGGCTCTGGTGTAGATGCATACCCTACACATCACCAATAGCAGGGGTCCTGATTTCTTGCCCCATTTCCCTTTCTGAGGGGTCACTCCAGAGCCATGTTTCCTGCCAAACCATGTCAGTGAACTTCTATCCTTTTATTTGAATCTATTGCCCTCCTCTAGGCAACACCTGACATCCAGAGTCCTGAAACTGCTCAGCTAGAAGGATGAGATCAAGGCAGGTTAACCCCCAAAAGAAACAGAACAGGTCAGCATCCTGGGCCCTTCAAAATGGTGGTCTCCTGTTCCTGGGCCTGCCAGGTTCCTGGCTACCTTTCTTCTGCTCAAAAGTGAATGCCTCCTTTCACTTATTCTCTTGCCTAAGCCATCCTACCTGACATGACTGTTCCCCAAGTTCTTTCTGATCTTTCCCAGAGACTCAAATCCATCATGTCCCAGTTTGACTCCTTCCCTGCTGTTTTCTAAGTCTCCCCAGTCCAGTTTCTTATTTTATGTGCTGATCAGGGTGTGGCCCATGCTACCTAAAGAGTATATCCATATAATTACACACCAAAAGATACAAATAGATTTCTACAGAAGCCATAGCTGAGTGTAAAGGGGTTGTTGAAATGAAAAAGGTCCTTCTCACACTAGTTCTGAGTCAGTATTAAGTGTGAGTGAAAACTCTGCTGTTGTCTGCCAGGTTGGTCTCCGAATGCTGTGACTGGATTTCAGATGTTTGTCTAGCTGCTAGGTCCTCTGTTTTTAAACCTCATCATTTTACATTGATAAACTACATCTACTCATTTGTCTATTCATCTGCTTATCTCTCTGATGTTTATTTTACATCATTTAAAATCTGACACAGTTTATAACTTTTCATTACTTTTTTCAGATATGCCTAAGGTTTCCAAGGATAGGGTCTTTATTGCTGTGTTAATTTTGGCTCTTCCAGTGCCTACAGCTATACCTGGAACACAGTTGATTCTCAATAATTTAACAGGTAAGTAATGATTATACTGAAGATGAAACTGCATAGAAGTGGAGATGATATAGTACTTAACATATACAAGGGTGGGGGGTATCATATACAGGTATTGGGTGGTAGAATTCTCATTGACATGTTGAACATCTCTAATATGAAAATGCAAAATATAAAATGCTATGAAATTTAAAAGATTTCAGCAGTGACATATTGCCACAGTGGTAAATTCCACACCTGACTGCACATGCTAAGCTGCAGTCAAAATGGAGATCAGGCTATTGTATAACATTATCTTTGAGTCAAGTATAAATGAAACATAAGTAAATGCTATGCTAACAAAATTTATCTAAGATATATCATTATAATGGATATGTAAATGGAAATATTCTATACATGGAAATATTTTGCAACTATATGTATCAGTGAGCCAGGTATATATGAAACATAAGTAAATGAGTGTTAACAAAGTATATCCAAGATATATCATTATAATGGACATATAAATGGAAATATTCTATACATGGAAATATTCTGAAAATCTTTAAAAATTTGGAAAGCAAAAACACTTCCAATTCCTATCTGTTTATCTTTCTGAGTTTTGACTTCAGGACACTTTGAGCCTGCTACTGTGTTACCTTTCTGACATTATGACAGCAGACCTGAGAAAATCAACTTAAAGGAGGCAGGGTTTACTTTGGTTCATAGTTCCTGTCCATGATTGATTGGGCCTAGGTGAGGCACAGAAGACAAAGCTAGGTAACATACAACACTGGAAGCTACTCATTTCATGGTGGCCAGAAAGGAAAGAGAGAGAAAGGTGTGGGGGAGCATAGCCAGGATCCCAGTGTGTACTATACACTTTAAAGATATGGTCCAGTAGCCTAATTTCCTCCCAATAGAACCTACCTCTTAAAGATTTCACTACTTTTCCAGTAGTGCTGCTGGCTAAAGACTAAGCCATCAATACGTGGGTCTTTAGAAGACATTTAATATCTAAATAAAAACAATTAGCTAATCACAAAATTTAAAATATTTTAAAAGAAAAAATAAACTTTTTTAAAAATTGAAATCTTTATTGGTACATTACATATACACATCATGGTTGCACTCCACAGTGGGGATTTATACCAGTATAAGACACAACTTAATTCTCATTTTTTCCCATAGCCCTACCCACCCTATCACTCCCCTATATACATAAAATTTGTTTCCTTTCTTTTTTGTTATAATCTCATTATTTTTCCCCCTTCACCCTATTTCAGTTTGATTATTTTCTATGTAATAATATATAACATACAATTCTAAAACTCATTTACATCTTTATTTTCTCATACCAGAGAAAACATGCAATATTTACCTATCTGTGACCTATTTATTTCACTTATGAGGATATCCTCAAGGTATGTCCATTTAAGTATAAATGATTCAGACTTACCATTTTTTATGGCAGAGTAATACTCCATTCTGTAGAAGAACCACAGCTTTTTTATCCAGTCTCCAGTTGATGGACATTTGGGTTGTTTCCAAGAGGTAGAAATCACAAACTGAGCTGCTATAAACATAGGTGCATATATGTCACTATTATATTAGTCTTTTAATTCTTTTGTGTATATACCTAGCAAAGCGATGGCTGGGTCAAATGGGTCCTCCAATTCTAGCTTTTTGAGGAACCTCCAAACTGATCTACACAGGGGTTGTACGGGAGTCTACAGTCCCACCAACAGTAGAGAAGGGTTCCTTCTTCTCCGGAGCCTTGCCAACATTTGTTGCTGGCTAATTCTGAAATGGCAGCCATTCTTTGTGGAGTGAAATGAAATCTCAGTGTTGTTTTCATCTGCATCTATCAAATGACTAATGATGTTGAGCATTTCTTTATATGCTTCTTAACAGCTCTTACTTCTTCTTCTGAAAAGTATCTGTTCATTTCAGATGCCCATTTTTGAATTGGGTCTTTAATTTGGGTGGAATGGTTTTTTTCAGCTCTTTATATATTCTATATAGTAACCCTTTGTCTGAGGAACAGCTGGTGAAGTTTTTTTTTTTTCTTTCTCACATTGTTGGTTGCCTTTTTTCTCTGTTGGTGGTTTCATTTGCTGTGCAGAAGCTTTTTAAAAGAATGAGGTCCCATTTACTGATTTCTTCTGCCAATTCCAGTGCCATAGAGGTTTTGTTCAAAAAGTCTTTCCCTAAGCCAGTGTCTTCAAGAGTTTTACCTAACCTGTTTTGCAACAGGTTTAGAGTGTCTGTTTTAATACTTAGGTCTCTTATCCACTTTGATTTTAGCTTGGTACACGGTGAAAGAGTTAGATCTAGTTTTAGTCTTTGGCAAGTTAAAGCCCAGTTTTTCCAGCACCATTTGTTAAAGAGGCTATCTTTCCTCAATTGAGGATTTTTGGCTCCTTTGTCAAAGATGAGGTGGCTCAGTGTATCTGGAGTAGTTTCTGGATCTTCTAGTTTACTCCATTGATCCTCGGGTCTGTTACTTTGCCAGTAACATGCAGTTTTTATCACAGTGGCTTTATAGTATAGTTTCAGGTTCGAACTTGTAATACTCCCCACCATATCCCTGTTGCTTAGAACTGCTTTGGCTATTCTAGGTCTTTTGTGGTTTCAGATGAAAGTTTGGATTTTTTTCTCTAGATCTATAAAATATGCTGTTGGGATTTCAATCAGGATTGCATTGAATCTGTGTAGTAGTTTTGGGAGTATAGCCATTTTGACAATATTGGTTCTTCCTACCAAGGAGCAAGGTATGTCTTTC
>PVIR01008546.1:25795-56483 GCA_004026965.1 Petromus typicus
AATCCTCCTGCCTCTGCCTCCCGAGTGCTGGGATTACAGGCGTGAGCCACCACGCCCGGCACTGTGGTATGTGGTACTGGTTGCTGCTGGGTGTGGGTCTCCACACCCAGTATTGTTATGTGGTTACCGGGGAATCGAACCCGGGTCCTTGCGCTTGCAAGACAGGCGCCGGAACCACTGAGCTAACTCTCCGGCCCTGTCTTTCCATTTTTTTGATATCATCTTCTATCTCCTTTTTCAGAGTGCTATAGCTTTCAGAGTAGAGGTCTTTCACCTCCTTTGTTAGATTGATTCCTAGGTATTTTACTTTTTGGGGTGCTATTGTGAAAGGGACTGACTCCCCAATTTCTATCTCAGAGGGTCTACTGTTTGTGTATACGAATGCTATTGATTTCTGAACATTGACCTTATATCCAGCTATGCGACTAAATTTGGCAATTAGGTCCAGTAGTTTTTTAATTGAGTTTTTAGGATCCTCTAGATAGAGTATCATGTCATCAGCAAATAATGACAATTTAACTTCTTCCTTTCCTATCTTTATTCCCTTTATTTCTTTATCTTGCCTAATTTCTATGGCTAATATTTCCAGAACTATGTTGAACAGAAGTGGTGACAGAGGACATCCTTGTCTTCTTCCTGATCTTAATGTGAAAGGTTTCAGTTTTTGACCATTTAGTATGATGCTGGCTGATGGTTTCTCATAGATAGCTTTTATTAGTTTGAGATAAAGACCCTCTATTCCAATCTTCCATAGAGTTTTCAACATAAATGGGTGTTGTATTTTGTCAAATGTTTTTTCTGCATCAATTGAGATGACCATATGGTTTTTGTCCTTGAGTCTGTTAATATAGTGTATAACATTTATTGATTTACATATGTTGAACCATTCTTGCATCCCTGGGGTGAATCCAACTTGGTCAGGGTGTATAATCTTGTTGATAATTCTCTGTATTCTGTTTTCCAGGATCTTAGTGAGGATTTTTGCATAGATGTTCATTAGGGATATTTGCCTGTAGTTCTCTTTTTTGGTTGGGTCTTTCTCTGCTTTTGGAATCAGGGTAATGGTTGCTTCCAGGAATAAGTTTGGGAGTACTGCTTTCCTTTCAATTTCATTAACAAGTTTAAGAAGTAGAGACACTAACTCTTCTTTAAAAGTTTTATAGAGTTCAGCAATAAAACCATCAGGTCCAGGGCTTTTCTTTGTTGGCAAGTTTTGAATTACATTTTCAATTTCACAGATTGATATTGGGGTGTTTAACATTTCTATACCTGCTTTATTCAGCTTTGGGAATGTATATGTGTCTAGAAATCTATCCATTTCTTCTACATTTTCCATTTTATTAAAGTATAAATTTTCAACGTAGGTGTTTATTATCTTCTGGACTTCCTCTGGATTGGTAATAATTTCTCCATTCTCATTCCTAATAGCATAGATATGAGCCTTTTCCTTCCTTTGTTTAATGAGGTTGGCTAAGGGTCTATCAATTTTGTTTGTCCTTTCAAAGAACCACCTCTTCGATTCATTGATTTTTTTATATTGTTTTCTTAGTTTCTATTGCATTAATTTCTGCCCTGATCCTTATAATTTCTTGCCTAGTGTGAGCTTTGGCTTTGTCTTTCTCCTCTCTTTCTAGTTGCTTGAGATTCAACATTAAATTGTTTATTTGAGCTTGCTCTGTTTTCTGGATGTAGGCCGTCAGTGCTTTGAATTTTCCTCATAGAACTGGTTTCATTGTGTCCCATACATTTCTATATGTTTTATTGGGGTTATCGTTTAGTTCAATTCTGTTCAATTTCTTCTGTTAAATTTCTTCTCTAATTTCTTATGTCACTCCTTGGCTGGTCAGCAGAGTGTCGTTCAGTTTCCATGTGTTTGTAAAGATCCTGGGCTTTCCTTTGCTATTCAGCTCCAATTTCAGGGCACTGTGGTCGAACAGAATACAAGGGATAACTTCAGGCCCTTTGCATTGACTTAAACCTGTTCTATGAATGAACACATGATCTACTTTGGATAATGATCCATGAGCAGCTGAGAAGAATGTAAATTCTGACTTTGTGGGGTGAAATACTCTGTAGGCATCTATTATATCCATTTACTGAAGAGCCTGGTTGAGCTCAAGTATTTCTTTATTGACTTTTTGTCCAGTCAATCTGACTCTTTGTGACAGTGGAGTTTTGAGGTCTCCTAGTATTATTGTATTGGAGTTTATCTGTTTTTTCATGTCTATTAATGTTTATTTTATATACTTGGGTGCATTAGAATTTGGAGCATAGATATTTAAGATTGTTATTTCTTTCTCTTGGATTTTTCCCTGTACTAAGATATAGTGTCCATCTTTATCTCTCTCTATCAGTTTTGACTTGAAGTCTAGTCTGTCTACAAATAAGATCTCCACTCCTGCTTTTTTGCTCTTTCCTGTCACATGGAGTATTGTTTTCCAACCCTTTACTTTCAGCCCATGGGTTTCTTTCTGAATTAGGTGTGTTTCATGTATGCAGCAGATTGCAGGATCTTGCTTCTTGATCCATTCTGATAGTCTGTGTCTCTTAAATAGTTCATTGAGTCCACTGACATTAATGGTTATGACTGATATAGGCATACTTAGTGCTGCCATGTTTTCCTGTTCTTGACTCTTATTCTACTTTAACTTTTTACCCATCAGTTTCTTGTTTTCCCCCTTGGGTTGACTCTGTTAGGTCTCCTGGATTTGTAACTTTCCTTATTTTTCTCCAAGATATTCTTTAGAATGTTTTGGAGCTCAGGTTTCACATTTGTGAAGTTTTTCAGGTGTTCTTTGTCATGGAGATATCTTATTTCTGCATCAATTTTGAAGGATAGTTTTGCAGGATACATCAGTCTGGGTTGGAAGTTGTTTTCCTTTACGGCTTGAAACACCTCACTCCAGGCTCTTCTTGCACTGAGTGTTTGAGTTGAGAAGTCCGCTGTGATCCTGATGGGCTTCCCTTGGAATGTAACTGTTTTCTTTTCTCTGGATGCTTTCAGTATTTCATTCTTTTTTTGGATATATAGAACTTCTATAATTATATGCCTAGGTGTAGATTTTTTCATGTCAAGGGCATGTGGAGTTCTGTATGCTTCATATATTTGTATGTCCAATTCTTTTCCTTTTCCTGTGAAGTTTTCTGCCATTATCACTATGAATAGTTTTTTAATGTCTTTTGTATTGTCTTCTGCTTCTTCAGTTATTCCAATCAATCGTATGTTATTCTTCTTTTAATTATCTAGGAGTTATTGGATTGATTTCTTATTATCCCTTGATATTTTCCATAAATTATGCCTTTCCTGTTCATTAGCTGAGATCCTGTTTTCTAGGGCTGAAATTTGGTCTTCTGCAATACTCATTCTATTGCATAAACTTTCACTTTCTTTCTTAATTTCCTGGACTTCTCCTTGTAGGTTTTTAAAAGGTTCCATTGCATTTGGTGTCTTGAATTCTATCAACTCGATGATTTTCTCTTTAGCTTTATTAATCATCATGTTGTCTGTGTCCAATATCTCTGCTTTCATCTCAGAGATCAGTTCTGATTTCTAGATCTGCTTTGGTTAACATTTCCAAGGACCCTGGAGACTGGCCTTCATACTTCTCTATTTCCCTTCCCCCTTTGTTACCTTGAGGTGAGGATCTTTGTATCTGAGACTTTGAGTGTTTCCTCATCTCTTAGTTTTTGTCATTGCTGTTGTTTTTGGCCTTGTACCTGCTCTGTTTTCTGGCGATGTTTGTTGCAAGTCTCTTTCCTCCTAATAGTTAGGAACCTTAAAATATCAGTTTCCTGGGTTGTTCTTTACAGTCTGGATTTGGACCTAAAGAAAAACCCCTAGTTCTGGCACACCATATGAGGCACTCAAACAATATGGTCAGAACATCTTCTCCCATCTGCTTTAGAGGCAGGTAGGCTCTGGCTCCTGCACTGCTACAGTGGCACTGCTTGAGGTTACATTGGACCTGACTGCTCACCAATACACAGTCTCTGGGCTCACTTGGGCAGTTGTCCAGGAGGCCAGTAGGCTGCAGGGCCTGTGCTGCTGCAATGGTACTGGCTGACAGTCCAATAGGCCCACCTACTTACCAATGCAGAATTCCTGGATGTGCTTCCGCATTTGATGTGGAGAAAGTCAGACTCTGGCCTTTCTTGACTGAGATGGCGTGGACTGCCACTTCCCTGACTCTGCCCTCTGTTTCACTTATTCCCATGGTGCTCTTCTAGAGTCGGCCTGGAGGCCAGAAAGCTCCAACCCTGGTGTGGGTGCCATGGCGCCAAACACCGCCTGCAACGCCACCTCCACAATGTTGCCCACTGCTATACTCAGTCCCTAGGCACTCTTCCGGTGTGGGTAAACTTTATTTATTTATTTATTTATTTTTAATCTTTATTGGTACATTACATATACACATCATGATTGCACTCCATAATGGGGATTTGTACCAGTATAAGACATAACTTAATTCTCATTTTTTCCCATAGCCCTACCCACCCTACCACCCCCACATATACATAAAATTTGTTTCTTTACTTTTTTGTTACAATCTCAACATTCCCCCCCTCCCTATTTTACACGGAGCATTTTTTATTTCACAATATATAACCTACAATTCTAGGACTCATTTACATCTTTATTTTCTCATACCAGAGAAACAATGTGATATGTACCTATCTGTGCCCTATTTATTTCACTTATGAGGATATCCTCAAGGTATGTCCATTTAAGTATAAATAATTCAAATTTATCACTTTTTATGGCAGAGTAATACTCCATTCTGTAGAAGAACCACAGCTTTTTTATCTAGTCTCCAATTGATGACACTTGAGTTGTTTCCAAGGTATAGCAATCACAAATTGGGCTGCTATAAACAAGGGTTCACATATGTCACTGTGATATGAGTCTTTTAATTCTTGTGTGCATATACCTAGCAGGGCAATGGCCTGGTCAAATGGGACCTCCAATCCTAGCTTTTTGAGGAATCTCAAAACTGATCTCCACAGGGGTTGTACGAGTCTACAGTCCCACCAACAGTTGAGAAGGTTCCTTCTTCCCACAGCCTCATCAACATTTGCCAACGGTAAACTTTATTTTTTGAGAATGAGGTGATTACTAATTATCTGACACTTCCATGAGTCCTAGGTGGTCTTTAGTGATATTGTTTTCCATCATTAGCCTGAATGAGCTCTTCATATCAACACACAGGTAGCTTACTATTGGAGGACAGGGAGCCAGCCTCAAATATGTTCCCATAAACCCAAACATCGAGTGAGGCTTTTGAAACATTTGTGTTTGTCTTGATTGTGAAGGAAAAAATCAATTTATGAAAAGTATATGTCGTCTTACTAGAATGTCACTCCTGAATTTCAGCCTCAGCAGGGTGCCCTGGAAGCCAGAGAATGACCACAGCTAGGCTGCATACTATGTGCGCTTTTAGGTAGTTCTAGCAGGCTGCCAAGGCCTTGATGCCACCTTCTTGGGCAGAGATGCAGCCAGCCATAAACCAAGCAAAACACAGAATCTATTGTGCCATAATTCCAGACATTTTAAGGTACTATCAGTTATAACCTCCAAATAAAACCAAACCTGGATCAAAATTTATTACATGGCAGAATTTTATCATAGTTGTAAACCCTATCAGGGCTTGAAAGCACCGTGACATTAAATTTATCCACACTGCAAGAACAGAGAACACCGGAGAGGGGATAGGTCATGTTTGTTGGTTTTATTTTACCACCAATACATTGAGAAATTAAATGGACCCTATTTTCTACATATGCCAGAATATACACTTAATTAGGTTCTCTGGTCTGAGCCCATTAGTACAGTTAAGTTATACATTTCTTACGAAGTCTTTTTGAGTCATGATTTGATGGTCCAAACTTTCCTTGATTTGAGTATGCTTCTTTAAGGAATTAAGGGGTGTTTATAAGCAGGAGGAATAGTTATAGGTATAGATACTGTATCTAACACTAGGGTTCTCACCCTTAACTGCATATGGGGTTTCAAAATTTTTGATGAGTGATCTTCATTGCAGAATAACAAAATACAACCCTCCAATGAGTGCCAAGCCTGAGAACTTAAATCATGATTTCCTAAAAAATTTTAGTGCAATAAGAGCTTGCAGTGAAGATCTAGGCCAGGGGCTCTCAGTTTGTGAGAGGTACACAAGTCACCTAGGGCCTGTTAAATTATGCACCTAAACTCAGGAAGTCCAGGACAAGGCCCGAGAGCCTCACTTTCAACAAGTCCTCAAGAGATGCCAATGATAGAGGACCAATGAGACATACTGCATCAGAGAGACTAGAGTCCATGCTGCTTATGCAGATGTTCTTCATGCTCCCTGAACACACTGGCAGCCCCTAAAGGCCTTTCCTAAGGTATAAAAGCTCTGGAGATGACAGTAAACACCTCCCATTTGCATATCCTTCTTCCTCAGCTCCGTACTGTCCCTGTGGAAACATTGAGAACAGATGAAAAGGCTTGACCTCACATTCACAAACAGCATCTGCTTTTCCACCATGACATATGCTCATTTCCATGACTCTGTAGTCTCCATGTCAGAACATGCTCACTAAGGAAGCAAAGAAGCAGGTGTAGAATTCATAACAATGATGGATATAGCCCTGAATCATGCTGGATGGTTACCCGCCCTCCATTCCCAGCCAACACAAAGCACTTCACAGACACCATCACATCCTACACAAAGGAAACCTTCTGGGCTAATGAGCAGCTGGATGGCCAGCTTGAGCCCATGATAAGAAAATTACATCTTAGCATGCTTCGTCCAACACACAATTACAATATATTTAACAACCCAGTGGTGCTGAAATAAGCAGGAGCTGTGAAGCCAGTTAAACTGTGCTTTCGAGGGCAAGATTGGCTGGCTATCATTACAGGGAGAAAAAGAACATGTTTTTAACCTCAGCACACCTTGCAATATTTGCAGCCTTTACTTAATTAAATAATCTTTAAAATGTATTGGTGATGTGGAGGAGAAATAATATCAAAATAGAAACATATTGACCGTATTGAGTGGTGTCATGAGTGGGGAGCTCAAGCTTGCCACCCAATTATAGTCATGATTGTGGGGTTGGAGGTTAAGGGAGGGAACAAAACCCATCTCACATCAAAAACCCTTCCCTGGGATGCATCAATAGTCTGGAGCCACAATCCATGATGTCTATTCCTTCTCCTTTGATCTCCAAGGTCTGCCTTGGACTTGGGAGCTTTCAATCCACTTTAAAAGTCTAAAAATGAGTGTCCTACTAAGACAGCCCTGGTCAGTCTAGGAAATGATGACAGTATTAACTTGCTGTGGGAGACACACAGATGTTAGAGGTCAGGTTTGAAAAGAAACCTAAACATTAAAAAAGTTCATCTTTATTTAAAAAAAACATAAAATGTTTGCACCTTATTTGAACATTGTCAACTGATTAGTGAAAAGAAAAGAAATGGTATGTAAAATAAAACCTTCATATTGATTTCATCAACAGGACAAACTGAAAAGCAGATGTTTTAGCCTCTCTGTTTTCTTGAATATAGACAGGTGACAAGGGCTATTTGTCTTCACTATCTCCACTTCCTGTGAGTCTGTAGCCTCCACATCAGGAAGAATATGCTTTCTGGTCTGCAGTCAGGAGTACAGGAGGACAGAGAGGTCACTGCCTCCTTCCAGGAGCATAGGAATCATTAGGAAGGCAGCAGAGTAGATGAACCGTGAAAGACCAGCAGACTTCACCCTGGCTTAGAAAGGAAACAGCCACCAAATTGGGACTGCAACTTTGGGACTGAAACTTTGGGACTGCAACTTTGGGACTGCAACTTTATGAACCTGCAACTTTGTTGGATGTATGCTAGGTCTTCTTCAATATTTGGAGAAAGAACAAAGGAATAATTATTATGCTCTGCTGGAAAATAAATTGAAATAGGAGCCAAAAGCTTTTCATTAAAGAAATCTACCCAAACAGAAGAGAGTTTGATGAGTTGTGAGGAGAGTTTTTCACAGCAGAGAAAATGTTTGATTCATCAACATATTAATTAGTCTTATTTATAAAGCTAAGAATTAAAAATAAATATTTGACAAAGTGATTATGGAAATAAATTCAATGAAAAAATGTGTGCTCCTCAATAATGTTTATTGGATGGTCTTCTTTTCTGTTGTTTGGACTATGAATTACAAAAAAATACATGAATATTACAAATAAAGTTATTGTGAACATTTACATGTAGATTCTTTGTGGATATATTTTTCTTTCCTTTTCTAAATTCAAGTAGAACTACTAGGTCAAATGAGAAGTGTGTATTAACTTTAAGATGACTTAAAAATGGTTTCCTACATGCTCAGCCTATTTTGTATCCTTCATGGCAATATAAGAGATCTAACTGTTCCATGTCACTTCCAATACTGTCTGCTGTCAGTCTGTCCCCAGTTTACCTTTTCCAGTGGGCACATACCGTCTCATTTCAGTCTCTGTTTTAGTTACTTTCTTGTTTCTGGGGCCCAATACCAGACCTATGCAAAGTAAGTGAGGAGAGGTTTATTGATTCACAGCTTGATGAGATTTCAGTCCATACTTGCCAGACACCAAGGCAGGGCAGTATGGTGGAGTGGCACAGCAGAAGAGAGCTACTCGTTGGCATGGTGGCCAGAAACATAAAGAGATCAAGGGAGGAGGGAGGGAGACTGACCATTCTAGGCTTCAGCTCCTAACATCACATTTAGCTGTAAGTTCATCAGAGGGCTCATTTGTTGATGAATAGCATGCCCCATGATTAAATGACCTATGAGTGCATGAGGTTTAAAGAGGACATCCAGATATAACCTGTAAGAATCTGCATGAGTTGTGTTTTCAAAACCACATGAGGTACAGAACACAAATTAGAACAGAAGACATGGAAATATTGTTATTAGTCAGTTCACCAGTTTAAAGATAGATGGGTTCATTTTTAGCTCTCATACATTTTTAAGCTATTTTACTTAAGTATTAAAATTGTCTAATAAAATTGGAAAAATGCATAATCAAACTAAATAAAGCAGAAAGGGTTTCCAACAAGATGATCAGCTTGTCTTTCATTAAAAAATATGACAACATTGTGTTGGAACTCATATGTGTTCTTGGGAACATACATTCTTTGTCCAAGATTGTAGCACCATTTGTGCCAGGACCATGATCAGAGCCAGAATGGGGACCTCAAAATTAAAATACAGTGAAATGCAGCCAGTAAGTATTACTCTGAGTGTGGAACAAAATAGAAGAGAGTAGCTGCTCCTACGAAGCCACCTTTGTCACTAATAAATGGACAGCTGTAGGAGGATGCAGAAATTAATAGTGGAGGAGTCTGCACACTACTCTGGAGAGAGTGCTTACTCTGCTATCAGTCCTGGGCTTTGAGGTTTCCAGTAGTATTTCAGTTAAACAGGAAGAATGAGTATCCACATAATTCCACAACCAGTGGTAAATTTCTGTAAGAAACAAAATAGCATGTTATTGAAGATATATTTAAATGCACCATTTGCTATTATACAACAAAATAAACTAAATGCGATGATCCATGCCTATAATTCTAGCTTTCTGGAAGGCTGAGGCAAGAAGATCTCAAATTTGTAGCGAATCTGGGCAACTTAGTGAATTAGTGAGGATCTGAATCAAAATAAAATAGAAGCTGAGGATATAGTCCAGTGTGTGTGACTTTATGTATTGTATTCTTCAAAATTATTTGCTCAGTTTGGGGATCTTATTTGGGCAGTACAAGTAGAATTGGAGCACAAACACTTATCTTTTTGACATATCTTCATTTTTATTCATTTAATTGAGTTTATTGGTACATTTTAGAAATACATTATGATCATATTCGTCATTGAGAGTTTGTACCTATACCTGATGTATCTTGATTCTTATTTCCCTCCTCCCTCCTTCCCTTCAACCCTTTCAACTCTAATATATAAGTTTTGCTTTTGTTTTATCCTTACATTTAATGCTTTTCTTCACCTTCTTTCCTTTCCCCTGCTCTCTCCCTGGTTCCCTTTCCACTTTTAACATTTTATTATTTCAAAATGTCTATTATACACTTTGTTCCTCATTTACAACTTCAATTTTTCACCCCAAATTTGGTACTCACACATGTGGTCCCATATATGAGTATGGCTTTAAGGTGCATCCATTTAGCTATAAATCTGTCTTTATGGCTGAGTAGTATTTCTTATATAATAAAACCACATCTTTATCCACTCACCAGTTGTTGATTTGGGCTGTTTCCAAGATTTAACTATTGGAAACTGAGCTGTTATGACAAGGGGTACATATATATTGTTGTAATATGTTATTTTTAATTCTTTCAGAAAGATACCCAGGAGGGAAATAGCAGGACCAAAAGGGGCATCTAATCCTAGTTTTTTGAAGAATTTCCATACTAATCTTCACAGGGGATGCACCAGGCTACATTCCCACCAATAGTGGAGAAGGTTCTTTTTTTCTCACAGCCCCTGGAGAATTTGCTGTTGGTTGATTTCTTGATAATAGCTATTTTCTCTAGAGAAAGATTTAATCTCAATATTGTTTTCATCTGCATCTCTTGAGTGACCAGTGATGTTGAACATTTTTCATGTTTATTCACTGGCTTTACTTCTTCATCTGAGAAATATCTGTTCATTTCCAATGGCATGTCTTCTAATTGATGCCAGTGGCTGGAGATTTAGCGCAATGGCATTACCACCTGACTTCCAAGTATGAGGTCATCAGTTCAATCCCTAGTACCATCAAAAGAGAGAGAGATAGGAGAGAGAAACAAAGACAATAGGCTTTGAGACCTTTGAGAGAGAGAGACAGAGAGAGAGAGACAATAGACTTTTGAGAGAGAAAGAGAGAAAAGAAGAGGAAGAAGAAGAAGAAAAGGAAGAAGAGGAAGAAGAAGAAGAAGGAGAAGAAGAAGAAGAAGAAGAAGAAGAAGAAGAAGAAGAAGAAGAAGAAGAAGAAGAAGAAGAAGAGGCAGAAGAGGAAGAAGAAAAATTTGGCTCACCATTTCAGTACACCTGCTGCTTCCAAGGGACAAATGGCAGGATGGAAGAGACAGAGAAAGGGAAGTTATCCTATCACAGCAGCATGGTAGAAAGTGAGCAAAGGAACCCAAAGGTATCACCTTTCCAGATAACACCCTAGTGACCTACTTTTTTGCATTATACTCCACTTCAAAATAACAAACTCAGGGCCGAGGATTTAGCTCCATGGTTCCTGTACCTGCCTTGCAAGTGCAAGGTCCCAGGTTTGATCCTCAGTAACCATATACAACAATGCTTGGTGTGAACACTCATGCCCACTAGCAATCAGTACCACATATCACAGTGCTAGGCATGGTGGCTCACACCATTAGATACCCCATTTGGTCCTGCTATTTCACCTGCTGGCCTGTAATCCCAGAACTTAGGAGGCAGAGGCAGGAGGATTGTTGTGAATTCAAGGCTAAGCTCAGAGCCAGCCTGAACTGCAAAAGTGAGAACCTGTCTCAAAAAATAAATAAATAAATAATAAAAAGCAAACTCAGCACATTCAGTATAGCACCATTAGCCCTCAGGATTTATTCACTCCCCAAATGTATGAGGCCTTTTGGGGACAGTACCAACCTAAATCATAACAGGGCCATTTGGGGGTACATTCTCAATCTAACTCTCAGTCATATCATTGGCATACAATATATTTGAATTTCTTTTATAGTTTCTAACATACTGATTGTGAACAAATCAACTCTTAATGCTTTCCTGTGTCTGTGAAGATAAGTGACTCTGATAGGGGTTAAATGAATCAAATAGGTGAGGAGACACTTGACAGCGTCTGCAAGTGGTAAGGCACTAGAGGAGGGTGGCTGGTCTCAAAGCCTGTTGTCAAATCTCCACATCAAGTCAGAATATGAGGTAAAAAGAAGATGCTGAGAACTGATCTAAGAAGCTGTCACAGAGCCATGGATATAGAACCAACCAGAGTCCATATAGGTGATGGGTAAGGCATAGGTACCTGCCAGACAGTTGGATGCCTCAGTGTTCCACACAGTGTTAAAGGCGACATATCTCTAGACACCACCAGCTTAACTGTGGCAACTTGAGTACCCTGGAAGCCACTGAAGAGATTATTAAAGTATACCTTCAGTGTATCTTGTTTGATACTAGAGGTATGCCTTTTAGGTCCATGTCTGGTCCTCTTTGGCACTATTCCCATGCTCCACTTCCCAGCCACCATGGGCTAAGCAGCTGCACTACCCCACACCATTCTGCCATATTTTTCTACCTTCGAGCCAGCCTAACAAGGACTGATTCCCCTGAAACTATGGGCCAAATTAATTTCTTCCTGCTTTAAATAGGGCATGTTGTGTATTGTGTTTCAGTGGCAAGCAAGCTAACAAACACTCCACCTCTTAACAATTTGTAATTAATATTAAGTACAGGCACAGGCCCTGCCCTGTGCCAGAAGGTCGGTTTCACTGGGGTTACACTGATGTTCCACAGATAATAGCTCAGCAGTTTTTGTTCTCACAAAAACTAAAGAGAAAAAAGAAAGCACTTTCTTATAAATAAACCAGTCAAAAGAATTGCAAAACTGTTTGGTATTCAAAGAGCTTTCTGCAGCTTTTAAAAATAGACTGTTTTCTGAAATAAGAACAATGACTATTTTACAAAAAGTTGATAACTCCAGGCCCATAAATCCAAGGAGCAGCTAAATGTACCAGGCAAGGGCTCCTCCCTCTAATTCAAGCCTTCCATTTCTCCATTAAGCTGCTAACTAGGTCATTAGCAAGGGACTCACAGCACCCATCAGCCTATGCCTGCCTGCTCACCAGCTGGATTAGCAGCAGTGAGTTTGGAGTGATGGATAGCAGCTCTGCCAAAGGCCTCATCTTCTTTCCTAGGGCACATTCTGGGGATGATATCTTACAGGCCTGTCTGGGCTGACAATAAATAAGCACTCAGTAATTTTCTTTGGAGAGATGGATGTAGTCTATGCCCCTACAGTTATTGGGGGTTTACAGCAAACGGTGCTATAGAAATCAATCATGCTGGAAGCCAAGAACAAAGGACAGCAATTGTAGCTAATACCTAATTAAAGTAGGGAAGGAGAAACGCAATTACTATAATAGCTATTGAACACTAGTAGATGTATAAAACACCCGTGTGTGTGTGTGTGTGTATGTGCATGTGAGTACATTTACACAATGTCATGCTTCTCAGGGGATTAAATGACCCCAGAGACCCACTACGTATGCATGCCTAGGGTTTGAGATAGGTCTTGGATGGGATGCTGGGGATAAGAGGAGCTGTGTGCAGAAGCAAACTGTGGCCATCATGGGATTCAGGAACACTGATTCATCTGAATTTTGTCAGTGTGGGCCAGCAAGTGGACGCTGTGCTCAGCAGGCCTAGTTACTGCTGTCTCAGTCCCAGAGAACCTGCTGCCAGAACATTGATGAGTGAATGAGTCGGTCAGACTTCACTCCCAGGTAGAGCTGGTGACTGCATTAGCAAGCTGAAATTACCTCAAGTCCTACCAAAACACCATGAGCTGACAAAAATTGAAGGCACCACCCATTCTGCACCTTTCCCTTTTCTCTGATTGCCCATTGTGCCATCTTTCTTTAGTTGCTGCTGTCTACCCCTCTCTCCCAGTCTTCCTCACTGGAAGGCTTCTATCACCTTCAGTTGTTCAAGGTTAACTTTTGTCTTGTCCTTGCTTTATTCCCCTAAGTTTAATCATGTGTCAAGTTATAGTAATTCTAAATCAGAATAATCCAGTCATTCCTATTTATACCCAATCTAAAATGGGGTCCTCTCTTCTAGGTGATGGCAATTTATTCTCCACATGGGATACAGAATAATCACAAAACCATGAGTCTAATACCAGTGTAATGATGACAGTACAATAGGGTCTTTCTGTGGGAAACAAAAATAATCAACACTCTTGCTCATGGGCTACTGGGGGATATTCATGATACTCACCTATGGTTGACTCTTTTGTGAGTCTCCTGTGTGACTGAGATAGTGTCATTTAATGATCGTGACCCTCTGTCACTGTTTGGAGGTCAACAACTCAAGAATTAGCCCAAGTCAAGGGGCACCATAGACAACCTTGCACCTGACCCAGAGGCTGTTCTCCTAGCGTGCGGCCCATCTGACCTCTCACCTCCTCCATCCTCAGTCTTCAACTGTCCTTCCTCATCCCAGGCATCTGGCCTCTTTGTTTTTGGTGCCTCCCTTTGGTTGCTGAGAGAACTTGCACTTATTCTTCAGTCTCAGCTGATCCCTCTCCTCTCACAGGAACTCATCCTTCATCTCCTACCTACTTCTAGATAGGGCACACTTGGCACTTGCCATGACTGAATGGTCATTACACATGGGACTCTGCTTGTCTTCTACAAATTCTCAGAAGCTGTTTGCAGACAAAGAACATCACAATTGTGTTTTTATTTTGTTTGATTTTTTAAAATATCAGCTGAGCTGATTTCAGTGCTTTCATGTGATGCACAGCAATGACAAAAATGAAAGATTTCAGGAGATTTGCTGTGCAAACTCAGCTGATTTTCAGGTCATGGTTGTTGGGGTGGGGATGCTACTGCGAGATACAAGCTTTTGTCTTTCCAAAAGCATTTTTGGTCTAATATATGGAGTTGCACCAACTGTCTGAGCACCAAGTGAGAACCCTCAAGGGAAGACCTGGGTGAGTCTGGGCCATCTGTGTCTGTCTCTGTGGGCACTTTATTCCCAGGGAGGTCCAGAGCAGAGGCATGGTGCTGTAACTCACACAGGAAGAAGAGTGGAATGCAATTGACAGCCAGTTCTTCACCTGTGATTGATAGTCTTAAGGCCCATTCTCCATGCTGTATTGTGGGTCCTGTCCAAGAGCTCAGGCTTTGTGGGGGTGGCTGTGGGAGGAGGTGATGCACCATCCTCCGGGGAACAGCTAGCAAAACTCTCCTAACTTACTCCGTGATGCTGTTGTTACCTCAGTTGCAGTTCCCTCTAGTTCTAAATTTCTGCCAAGTTCTCATCTCCATCTGCCTTCCCTGAGCTCTTTTCACTCTGAAGCACTTCACAAGAAATACTGTCCCCTGAAACCTTTCAAGAGGGGGTGGCTTATCTTGCACCCTGCCATTTTCAAGGGAACGCAGGATGAACTCAGTGACTGACACTTTAACATTCCCAGAGCTGAGGTGCATTTCACACTTTCCAGTGGACACAGACAGCTGGTACTGGATATACAGTTGGTCCCAGGCTTTACATTCTCTCCATATTTCCTAGCAGATGTGAGGTCAAGTTAGCAATTACCCATCTGCTTTGCTCCATAGAAGTGGTCAATGTTGGGCAATTAGATCAGGTTTCTGTTTCTACCTGTTCTGACCTGAAGCCACCTAGCTTGGTTGGCAAGTGCTTCTGCCTTAGGGCCAGCCTCAGCCATTCATCTAAATCTTCCTCTTTAGACAGCGAACAGTTATCAAAATCCAGGAGACAGCAAGACAGAAGAAAATACAGTAAAGAAGGGCTGGGGAGTTAGCTCAGTGGTTCTGGCACCTGTCTTGCAAGTGCAAGGACCCGGGTTCGATCCCCAGTAACCACATACCACACTGGGCATGGAGACTCACTCCCAGCAGCAACCAGTACCACATACCACAGTCCTGGGAGTGGTGGCTCACACCTATAATCCCAGCACTCAGGAGGCAGAGGCAGGAGGATTGCTGTGATTTGAGTTTGAGGCTGAGCTCAGGGCCAGCCTGAATTACAAAGCAAGACCGTGTCTCCAAAAAACCCCCCAAAATTACAGTGGAGTATTTTTACTGTTTTTCCAGGATTCTGAAAATAGCTATAACTCTATAGAAGGAGCTGCAGTTCATCTATTAGTGTCATCATGAAAAGAAGCTAAACTCATGTATCTAGAGATGCTTTGGGCAGTAAACGGAGTCAATGCACAGGTGGTAATGTCTTTGATGGACCTGAATCAAGAGCAGAAATCCATTTGCCTCTTCTGGATCTCTCCTGGAGCTCACTTTCACTTTACTTCTTTAGCTCTACTCTGATGTGCAGAGCTTTGCTGGCTCCCATGCTCAACCTGGAGGATATCTTTCTGTGTTCACTTACCTTGACTCATTCTCAGTTGCTTGTCATCCCCCTTACACCTGCTCCCTACACACCCCTCTCAAGCTCTTGTGTACTCTCAAGCACACGGTCCCTTCTTAGTAGAGCTGAGGAGCTGAAATCTCAGTCCTGAAGTCTCACTTCAGACCTCACACTGATGGTACCACTGTCCCTGAAGAACCAGGAAATTGAGTGGCATCACTGGGATCAAGGAGACCAGCAATTTGCCTTGGGCCTGTCTCTCTAATGTAGCAATGAGAGGCTGTTACTGGTGTTTGTGGAGAAGACCAGTGTGGTACTGAAATACCCAATGCGTCTGCTGTGTCTTTGATGTTTGCAATGAGTTCACTTGTTCACACTTCTCATTCTGCTAAGTTCGTGGTCATGGTCACTCCGGAAAGCCCAAAATACAGCACTTTGGCCTCACTTTTCAACAGTGTTTGAATTGGAAGTGCTAGTTGCCTTCAACATCTCCAAAGCTGCCATTTTGCCCAATTCCCTTATCTGCAAACTCAGGGAGCTGCCTTTTAAAAGCAGTATGAAGACCTGCACTAGGACAGGGATGGAGGGTCCCAAGGAGACTCAGAGAACAGCACTTCCTGTTGCTAACTGTCTTAACTGTTGGGTTCCTTGGCAACTTCACTGTCTTAATTGGGCTCCTGAGAAGCGAAATTGAAAACATAGGTCTGTTTGTTCTAGGCCATCTTTAAAGGTTCAGGAAAATCAGCCCCAGAAAAGCAAAAAGCTAAACAAGGGCAGTGCCAAGAGTTGTGCCTAGAAACTGCCTGATTCCTCAGGATGATGAGTTTTATTGCCACTACAGTGTCTGCTCTACTCGAGGCCAGGTGAGCTGTGCTGAACAGCTTGGGAAACTTTGCTCACAGCTGCAGTATGCAGCATGCCTCTGAGGGTGGGCTATGAGTAACAGTCCTAGAAGTAGCTATCAAGATTCTCAAGGGGGATAATGGGCACTCAGTGCCTGCTGGGATGCAGAGAGGACCAATAATAAAAACAACCTGTGTCTGCACCTTGGTTCTGGTCAGACTGGGCAGCACAGACAGGCTGAACTGGAAAACTATGAAGGATATGGTCCATGTCAAGTCTGGACAGACTGATGTGAGAAATAGTCTGGATGTCCCTCTGACCTATACTCTAAAGCCCCTTGTCCAGTCTCAGTCATTGACTTGTTTTTTAGTTTACATTTCTTTCTGACAGGACAAGGATTTCTCTCTCACATGGGCCAAATGAATGGGCCAGGAAATGAAGGGGAGGTGACCTTGGAAGGCTGAGCCTACAGAAGAGGAAGAGGAGATGGCTCAGAGAAGAAGGCAAGTGCAGCATCATGAGCAAGTTTAGAAGGATTAGCTCCTCGGAAGAAACCAGGATGGAGAGTTGGTCTGAAGATCAGCTGCTGTCTTCAAAGACGAAACTGCTCCAGAGCTTGGCGAGCTTCCCCAAGTCATGCAAATGCGTAGGTTAAGTGTTAGGGTGTATCTGGTTGGCAGTGGGCCCTGGGAATTCTCAGAGGGCCATAGAGGATAGAGAGTAGGACCTCAGGTGTTGAATGAGCTGCCCTGTGAGGGCACTTAGAATGCAGAGGAACGAGCCTGCAGGAAGAGATGAGGCAGGGGAAGCAAAGTGGGGAATACTGAGGAGGGGCGTCTGGCAAGGGCCTTCTTATGAGGGAGGAGGAAGCAGTGAAATTTCTTTTCTCCTGCAGATTCCCAGCCTGGAGCAGGGGCCACACATCAGCAAACTGCCACCCATCTATCCTTCTTGGCTGTTCCTTGCCTGGAGGAAATGTCAGTCGGCATTAGCCTGTCACGAGAAAAGGAGACAGTGTATTCACACACACACTGGAATAACAGTCACATCAATATCATGAGCTCACATGATCTCATGGCAGAACTTATTTCAGAAACACAGCCTAATACTCTGGGATGTTAGAAATGCCAATGTGGCACATTGTCATTGTGATGTGTCTGTCATTCCAATGGGTTCACCCCTGCTTCTGCCACACTGCCCAGACCAAGAAGGAGACAGAAATAAATCAGCAAGATATTATGTATTTTCTACAAGGTCAAGCAATGTTCCCCATGGTAGAGTTAGGAGGAAATAGATCTGTTTCATTTTCCAGCCAGCAGAGACAAAAGTATGTGTCCTGAGGTCATGCAGGGAGAGCAGAGCTTGGGCTCTACTGGTTGCCTCTGCCTTGGGGGTCTCCATCTGAGGAGCAGCTTTCCCACTGTTCCCTGTTCACAGGCCTAAATAACTCCTTGGGAAATGGCCCTGAACTACACACCACAGGTGGGGGACACTTATGGGAGCCCCAGAAAAATACCATCAAGCATTCCGCTACTATCCCAGTTCAGGGAGCCCAGTAGGCCAATCTCTGTGTTTCCTCCTTGTAAACTAAACTAGTTGACCTTGTCTTTTCTTCATCCACCAAAACCACTGATTATCCCATTTCTTCTTTTCCAAATCTTGGTACAAAGGGGTTGAGATATGTTTCTCTGGAGGGGCCCTGATGTTCTTATGAGAGATAGCTCAGACATTCGCAGAGTGATGCTGATCTGATCAGCAGCTCAGTTACCTTGTCAAGGTCTAGTTCAATGGATTCATCAGTAGAGGTTGGTTGGAAATATTCATCCCAAGATATATGGAGTTGCTGATGGAAAGGAAGGGAAGAGTTTGGTTAAACAACTTGCAAACTGAGAGTTGCCTTTATTTTAATTGGGTTGAAGTATCTTTTACATAGCATCACACTTTCCAATTTATATCTTTCTCTCATCCCCACAGTTGAGATCAATGGATATCTGAAAAGCAGACTCAATGTCTATACTGATGTGACTTGTCTCTCACCCACCTTCAGGCCGAGGTTGCTGAACTGTTCAATCATTTGGGTTACTGGGACTTTTCTTGGACTAGACAAGATCCACTTATGTCCATCACAAAGATGTCCTTCTGAAGCATGAGTCATGCTCACTCCCCTCCTCCTCAATGCCTCCTTCATATATCACTAAATTGGTTCATCTCCAACTTCATGGCGATAGTAGTCAAATAACAGCCATTAAATAACAGACTAGAACGTTGAGGATAATAAAAATATTATCTCCCAACTCAGCTTCTTCTACAGGACCTATCATCAACAAAACATTGGTACCCTGCCTGCTTTGTATTTCCACATGGAAAGGTTTGAATCATGCAAATTATGGAAAACAAAGTTGATAGGAGCTGCAAAGCCCTGGAGAGCACTTCACTAATGACAGGAGGCTGGCTTACTTAAAAGTAAATCATATTCTAATGCAATTTTTGAATTGTCTAATTTCAGAAATACACTATGGCTAGACAAACAATAATATTAAATATTTGTTATATAGAAATCTTCAAACCACTACACATTTCCCCTGAGCTTTTATTGTTTCCTTTTCCTTCTATGTGTGTGTGTGTGTGTGTGTGTGTGTGTGTGTGTGTGTGTTGACAAAAAGCATTCTTAAAGTGAGGAGACGGGGTTCCTGATTTTTTTCCTTTAAAATTTTTGTTTTGAAATATTTTATACAATGAAGAAAATATACCTAAAGGATCTGAGATGTAAAAAGCATTATAACAAATAGCAATGGATCAAGCAACTTAGTATAAAGCAGAAATTCAGGTGTAGCACTGAGAATGGGTCCCTGACACACCTTCCTTTACACATATCCGTAAATAAAATAGTACTTACAATTTAATCCCTTAAAATTACAACATGGATTAAAAATATAGCTGAGTCTCAGAAATCCTAAGTTCTGTAGGATGGCTAAGAGCAAGTTTCAAATTTTGCTCTAATACCTGGGATTTGTTGCTCCAGGACCACTGCATAGAACGGTCCCTCTCCCTCCATCTACCGCATAGCTGCTTGTGCACTGCAGGAAGTGTCACGAATGTGAGGATCTCATTCTGGACTATTTCCTCTTCCTGTTCTCTTCAACTACCTTTTGTCAGTCTTCACTATCTAATTATTATAAATATAATATCAAATTCTTGCTATGTGGTTGAAAACCTATCACTTTTGGGGAATTTGTGCTTCCAGAGCAATTTAGATGTTATTCTTAGCCCCTTGCTTTTCCATATAAATTTTAGACTTCAGTTTGTAAAATTTCATGAAAATCCCTGTTGTGATTTTGATTAGAATTGTATTGAAGAATTAGACCAATTTGAGAAGTGTTCTCAGATATTGCAATATTTAGTTTTATTGTCCATGAACTTGGCTTCTCTCTACACTTATTTATGCTTCATCTAGTGTCTCAATGAAGCATAATAATTTCCTCATAAAAGATGATTCACTTCTTTGGTTAACTATTTCATATTTTTAGTGCTGTGGTGAAGAGTACAAGTACCCATTAGGCAGGATGTGTCAGATTATAATAACCAGGGAGCTCTGAAACAAACAAGATAGACTCTTCATTCACTCTCCATGTCCACAGAGAGCTGTCTGGGTCTCCTCTCTGAAGATATGAAATCAACCTTGCATTTTTTTAGACGTCTCCTGGCCACTCTTACCACTGACCCCTTCACTGTGGGGTGTCCTCTGACTCATACACATCTAAGTCAATGGGACAGATATGCTAGCTCTGCTCAGATCAGAAATATGGGTATTATATTTAAAGTGTAATGTGAGTGACCCTGTAAAGTCAACCATTTAATTCATGCTGGTCCTGTCAAGAGTCAGCTTATTTGCCAAAGTCTTCCCTGGCTGTTGCTTGAAAGTTTTTGGGCAGAAGATCTTGGAATACTCTTTGTCTCTCTACAGCACATGTGGACATAAGGTCCTAATATGAAAGAGAGAACAAGAAGGAAAAGATGTTTTTACTGAGTCTTGGACAGGAACAATAAAAATTTTCCCATGGCCATTGCTGTGCTCCCAGAAAGCCCCTGTGGGCCAGACCTAGGCTGGATTTGCCCCCAAACACCAGTGATCATCCTTGACTCCCATCAGGGAACCTCTAGAGTTGAGGCAGGTATCCCCAAGGACGCTATGAAGACTCAAACCAAATTGTCCTTCAACTGGGTGATAGCCAATCAAAGCTCATTATGTCTGTGCTGCGACATACTAAGCAACAAAGAGGAAGAGGTCTCTGTGGCCTATCGCAGCATGGATGAATCTCAGAATGTGCTAAGTGAAAGGTGACAGTCATGAAAGACTATACACTGTGACTTGTATTTAAGGGAAATGTCCAGAACAAAAGCAAATTTATAACAAAATAATTAGAGAATAACAATAGTGAATATACTATGTTTCCTAAATTTACATTATGATAAACATGAATATTAAAAAAACCCCCACAAATTCCAGATCCTCCCTCAAAACTGCTGCCTGCATCTCTGGGGCAGTGGTAGACATAAAGCTTCAGCCTGCATATGGAACAAAAAACAACAGAAAGTAAATCTATGAACAAAAAGGAGACCAATGCAGAGAGTGAGTGTGCAAGTGGAGATTAGTTTGTAGTTCATAAATGGGCATGGAGGAGTTTGTGAAATGAAAATATACTACCTCGGGACCATGGTTATGGTTGTACAACTCCAAGAATTTAAATAAAATGTACTTGAAATTATTTGATTGCATTCAGAAATACATGAGTTTTCTTAAAGATGCTCACACCTCAATAAACCTGTTGAACATTCATGCTAAATCTAGTATGTGCAGACCAGGCAGTAGCATTAAAGATATGCTGGATAAGAAATACTGTGGGACAAATGTCTAGTCAGTGGTTAGTGGGGTGGAACAGTCTGGACATTCCCCAGTGGCCAGGAGTACTTAGAGAATTCTTACTCTTGTTCCACAAAGTGGATGTGCCACTGAATGTTATCCAGGTGCATCTGACTGTGCATTCCACAGGCAGAAATTGCACTGTGCATAAACTTAATGCTCACTGACATGGTTTTGGTAACAACATTCTCAGACACATGGAAGCATGTCAGACATTCTCAGTCTGTAGATTAAGAAGCTGGGCCAACCTGATGGCACCTAAACCGGGTACAGAAAGGCACTGGGAAAGGGCAGTTTAGCAGATAGGCCTGTCTGGTGATTGGGTCCCTTTAAGTCACTGCACAGCCACATTCCCTATTATACTTCTGGTCCTTGAATGTTATCTGTTCTCCTTGAGCCTTAGTCCATAATGAGCAAATCTACTGTCCAGAGATGTCCGAATTGCATGGGAACGTGGGAAGAGTCCTACACACAGTAGTTTCATTATAAACCACAGCTTCTGCAAATACTACTCACTCTATGCAAAGGGAACTTGGCAGTGTGTGGGAAGGAGGCAAGACAAGGAGGAGGGGCTGTTCCCAGACATGGGAGGAGGATGTGCTGCTCTCTGAGAGGCACTTCTCCAGCATGCAGGCATACAGGCCACTGGAGCCTATGTGGGATAGTGCAGAGTGAATAAAGTTGTGGCAATGTGGGAAACTCTGTCCATTCCCCACCCAACTATCTCCTGGGGCTGAGGCTCTCACAGAGAAGGGCAAGAGGACACATCCAATCATCCATGAATGTGAGGTGGTTGGGGAAAGGCTGGGGTGCCACATACCAAGTGTTGCTGGGTTTCACTGTGAATCAGATAGTACTGGCTGTGTAGAATTCAGACCCTTTCTTCCAGTTCCTTTGATGTTTATCTCTCACATACATCTTTGTATATGTGGGTTCTCAAGAGTGCTAACAATTGAAGTTACAGGCTGAGGAAAAGCAGGAACATCTTAAATTAGAGAACCATAGTGGATCCAAATGCACTTAGGAGCCTATGCTGCCCTCAGGGAACATGACAAGGACAAGACTTCTCCAGGGAACATGGCAGGTGGGGCAGTCTTTGCCTCCCTTGGTAGGACACTGAGGGAGCAGAAGGCCACAGGTAGCCTGTCAAGTCTGTGACCTCCCACATCTCTGCAGCCATGCCTTGAATCTGAAATTTCTGCAAGCCAGACCTCTTAGGGGAGAGAAGGAGCTATAGAGCAGTGGGCTTGGGGTGGAAGGGTCTGCAGCTTCCCTGTCTAGCCAAGAGGCAAGATCAGGTAGTGAGTACCAAGAATCCCTGGTACCCCGGAAACACACACCTTGGGCCAGTGATAGACATGAAGCTTCAGTCCTGAATAGCAGCTGTGAACCAAGAGGGCTACACACATTTCTTGGAGGAGTCCTGAGCCAGTGAGTGAGACAGACAACACAGGGCAGGTGACCAAATGTCTTTTGATACCCTCCATCAGGAGGCAGACCTGGGGCTCCTGTCCCAGAATCCAGGGGAAACTTTCACTCCTGCAGTCATAGACTATGGAGGAGCTGAGGCTGTGCTGGTTTCTCTTCCTGTCTCTTGAGGCATTCTCCCTGGGATCACTGACTAGCCCCCCAAAGTCCTCTGCCCAGAGATCAGCAAGCCTAAGAAAGCTCTGGAGAAGTCAGCTGCCCAGCTGAGGTTCATCACTTGGGGGAAGCCAAGGAGAGTCCCTGTTACCGTCATAGTGGAAAAGAGCCCACCGAAGCAAAGGTTGTGCAAACTCCTAATCGTAACAGTCATGAGTGATGATAAAATGGGTGGTATTTTCAGCACAGGGCCATTAGCCCAGGCTTCCCAGGTCAGGATTAGCTGATACCAGTTTCCTGGCATAGTTTTTTTTTAATTTCTTTTTTAAACGAAATCTTTATTGATACATTACATATACACATCATGATTGCACTCAACAATGAGAATTTGTACCAGTATATGACACAACTTAATTTTCATTTTTTCCCATAGCCCTACCCACCCTACCACCCCACCCCTATATACATAAGCTTTGTTTCCTTTCTTTTTTGTTATAATTTCATTATTTTTCCCCTCATTATTTACCCCTCCACCCCATTTACCTTTAAGTATTTTCTATTTCACAATATATAACATACATTCTGAAACTCATTTACATCTTCATTTTCTCATACCAGAGAAAAGATACGATATTTACACATCTATGACCTATTTATTTCACTTATGAGGAAGGCAGCTATGCTCACCACTATACCACCAACGCTATTTCACTTATGAGGATATCCTCAAGATATGTCCATTTAAGCACAAATGATTCAATCTTATCATTTTTTTATGGCAGAGTAATACTTTCGAGAGTTCTTCTTCCACTGTAAAAAGGACCTATTTGACTAATGAATTACTCACCCCATTGTGGGTTTTCCTATGGTGAGATCCATGCAGAAGAATTAAAAGCTCAGATTGTGATAACTAAATTTTGGAAACAACCCAAATGTCAATCAGCTGGATACTGGATAAAGAAGATGTAGTTTTTAAATAAAATGGAGTATTACTCTGCCATAAAGAATATTACGTCATTTATACTCAAATGGATGTACCTTGAGAACATACACATAAGTGAAATAAATAGGTCACAGATGTGTAAATACCATATCTTTTCTTGGGTATGAGAAACTAAAGATGTAAACGAGTTTTAGAATGTATGATAAAGGGCCGGGGATTTAGCTCAGTGGTTCTGGCGCCTGTCTTATAAGTGCAAGGACCCGGGTTTGATCCCCGGTAACCATATACCATACTGGGAGTGGAGACTCACGCCCAACACCAACCAGTACCACATACCACAGTGCCAGGTGTGGCTCACGCCTGTAATCCCAGCACTCGGGAGGCAGAGGCAGGAGGATTGCTGTGATGTGAGTTTGAGGCTGAGCTCAGGGCCAGCCTGAACTACAAAGCGAGACCCTCAAAAAAAAAAAGAATGTATGATAGATATTGTAGAATAGAAAATTATTCAATGGGAAATGGGATGTAGGGGTAAATAATGAGGGGAAAGAAAAAATGTGATGTTAAATAAAAGGAAACAAAGTATATGTATATAGGGGCAGAGTGGTTGTAGGATGGGTAAGGAAATGAGAAAAAATGACAATTAACTTGTGTCATTTGCTAGTACAAACTCTAGACGTTGAGTGTGATCATGATGTGTATATATAAAATGTACCAATAAAGAATTCAATTTTGAAAAAAACTACTGTGCCATATATATGCAACTGTACAGAAAGAGATCCTGCGCTGTGATTGCCACTGGGCACAATGAAATATAGTAATAATTTTTGTATAAGGATATATATGGAGATATATATAAGCAATATATATATATATAATATATATATATATATGGATATATATATATATCTCCTTATACAAAAAATATAACAATATATAGCACATATATAACAATATATATAATAATTGTTGTATAAGGATATATATATATATATATATATAGAGAGAGAGAGAGAGAGAGAGAGAGAGATATAAGCAATATATATATACAAGGATATATATATATTTGGGAGGTGGGGGTTTTGGGAGAGATGAGTCCTGTCTTCTCTGGTTTTGGAATGAGACATGAGGCATATTGCTGGTGTGTGTATCAGAGAGATATGTTTCACATATTGGACATGCAGGAACAGATGGACTCTATTATGATGCATATAATGTATTAAATTCACTTCCAATTTGAGGAGGGGATCCTGCCTTATGGGCTGTCTGTAATACAGCAACCCAGGCAGTCAGCAATTTTCATTCTTCTGTAATTGTGAATGATTCTGGGACTCGTATGTCTGTGCCAAGAGAATCTCGATAAATTGCTGCTCCAAAAATAAAGTGATGTGATATTTATACATGTATTTCTAGACAAAATGCGACTGATCAAACAGATTTGATGTTTTAACCAGATGATAGTTTTCCTTTGTGCAAAAATACATGCTATTCTTCCTCAAACAAGAAACTAAATGAAAAAGTAGTTTTCATTTTGAATAACATAGATAGCAAAACCTTAATGGCTCAAATGCTACTTAAGAAACATTTGTTTAGCAATTTCTCAGAGCCAGATATGAAGAGCTGCATGAGAATACAGCACCAGCCAAGCTCAGGACACAGACATCCTCACTGATGAACTCTGCTTGGCAACCCAAGAATCAGTGTTAACATTATCCTGAATGGGAAATATGATAGAATGGCATACAATTTATTTTTTGGGTTTTCACATTGCATCTCTCATTTCAATCTATTCTTATTGGGCACCTGTCACAGGCCAGATATTTCTGTAGGCACAAGGGATACAAGGGAGGACAAAACATGCAAATAGCTGTCTTCTTAGAAATTGCCTTCAGACAGAGGAAATAGAGTAGCCAAACAATAAGTAGATACCAATATCAAATGATGGGAATTAGGGATGAACTACAAAGGTAGAGGTCAGGAGGCTGGAGAATGAGCAAGCCCGACTCTAAAGGGGAGATGAAGCAAACACAAGTGAATCACCTTTGTAGTCGTGTGTGCCTTTCTGAAGATGGAGTGGGTCAGGCCATACAGTTCACCCCCAGAAAGTGTAATATTGGATAGGTGTGTCATTGCTATTCAGTTGTATGATCACCACCACAATCACAATCTAACTTGGTGGCATTTTCATCACCCCAAGAAGAAACCACATGTGTCTACAATCATTTCCTACTCTTCACTGAGCCCCTATTAGGTTTCGGTTTCAATTCTCAGTGTCATATACAAAAGTCATATAAAAAAAGGTATAGTCTCTGAGACTGTCCTTTTCCACTTGTTGTGTCTTCCAGTGTTAATCCCTATTTTCCATGGAACCAGACTTCGTTCCTTTGTTCATTTTTATTTCTAAATAACTTTATGTCACTTGGTTATACTGTATTTAATCACCCACTCATATGTTTGTGGTTCTTATCTTTGGGGTTCTTTCTACTTTGGTTATTGTAGTGTACAGCTCTGATTTTTAAATGTGAAGGTGTGTTTTAATTTTTCTAGAAAATTTTCTGTATCCCAGTCATATCAAATTAAAAAGCTTCTGGCACATCAAAAGAAACAGCCAACAGAGAAAAATATTCTGTCAGTGATTCCTCAGATGAGGAATATCTAGAGCAATATCTAGAATACATAAAGAACTAAAATATTAGATACCCTCCAAAAAAGATTTGATCAACATATGGGCAAGTCAAATGAACAGACACATCACAGAAGCACAAAGGGTCAATAAATACATGAAATAATAGCCTCCATTTCCACAATTACAGAAATGTCAATTACAATAACACTGAGATATCATCTTATCCCAGAAATAACCATAATTAAGAATGACCATCATCAAGAAACCATATAATAATTAACACTGGTAAGGCTGTGGAGAGAATGAAACACTTCTACATTGTTGGTGGGAATGTGAGCAAGTGCAATCATTAGGGAATTAGTGTGGAGAGTCTTTATAAAACTGTAACTACAAATTCCGTTTCCTTCTAGTTGTCTTCCTGAATTAAAGACATATTATAGTGTTATCCATGCTAATAGCACCATAAATCATGATAACTAAATCTTGGAAGCAGCTTATGCATCTGTCAACAGATGAATGAGTAAAGCAAATGTGCTATTTACACACAGCAGAGTACTACTCTGTCGTAAAGATAAACTTGAGTCATTGTAGGAAAATAGGTACACCTTGAGACTATGTTAGGTGAAACAAATCATATACAATCTTAACTATCATGTTATTTCTCTTATATGAGAAACTCACATTTACATAAAGAACAACATAAAAGATAAATGGAAATAAGGAGCTAGATCTTTCTAAAATGGGAAAGGGGTCAAGAGATGGAGGGTGGGGAAAGGAGGGAAGAGAAAGGGGATGAAAAAAGAAATAAAGATACCCCATGTACGTGTATAACGCTACCCAAAACACATAAACGTATGTGTATGCGGATATGATATATGGCTAACATGTACTAATAGAAAAGAAAAAAAACTAAAAACACACATTTTGAGAAATTCCAAAATATTTTCCAAATGACTAGCAATATTTTATATTTCTACTAGCAACATTGGAGGGTTCTCCATATCCTTAACAACACTGGGTATTCTCTGCTTTGTTTGCTATAGCCATGCACTTTCCTAATGATCAATATTAGGAAAAATAAAAGCCCAGGAACTTTTTGCTGCCCATTGATCATTTATTTATGGTTTATGCATTCACTTTTAAATTGTATTATTTATTCCTTATTACTGAGCTGTACAAGTTCTTGGTATATTGTGTTTGTAAATCCTTTGTCAAAGATATGAGCAGCTAATTTTCTCCCACTTTGTAGATTTTACTTTCTGGCTGGTATCATTTTCAGAACAGGAGTCTTTAATTTTGACAATATCCAATTTGTTTACTTTTTATTTATTTACTTACAATATGGAGGCTGATCTGTCCCTCATATTTCCGTAGGAATCAGTTATTCAATTACTGACAAAAGTTACCTCTTGATATCCTGAGAGATTTTGTTGCATATGTAGGTTCAGTTGGGGAGCACTGGCCTCCTAGCTATGTTAAATCTTTGATTTATGAATAGAGGATGCATTTCACTTATTTAGATCTTTAATTTGCTTCAGTAATATTTTGTAGCTTTCAAAATATTTTTTATTTATTTCCATAAACATTTTATTATATTTGAAGCTGTACAAATGGGGTTGTTTTATGAAATTCAGTTTTTAATCACTTCTTACTGCCCCAAAATATAAAGAAGTTTTCAGATGTATCTTAATACTGCAATGCTGCTGAACTTTTCATTAGTTTTAACAAGTTTTATTTGCAAATTCATCAGAATTCTCAATATCTTGAGTTTTAATATTTCATTTACAGTTTGATAATTTTTACTTCATTTTTTATATAATTTTATCTAATTGCAGTTGCCTCGACTAGAAACTCTAGTACAAGAAAAATAGAACAGAAATGGCAAAAGGACTTTCCTATCCTGTTCTTGATGTTTAGGTGAAGATATTTAATCTTTTAATGTGAATTATTATTTCAGAAGTACTTTTCCTGTACATACATTTTTTCATCTTAATGAAATTCTCCTTTATACCTATTCAGTTGACTATTTCTATTATGAATGGCATTGGATTTCCTCAAATATTTTATGCAATATCAGCATTGTCATGTAGATGTTGTCTGTTACTATTTTGAGATAGGGGATTACAGTGATAGGTTTCTAGATATTAAACTAAACTTAAGGTGTAAGGGGACAGCCTACTGAGTCACAGTTATGTTGTCTTTTTATGTGTTAGTAGATTTTCTTTCCTATTATTTTATTCAGGTTTTGGAGTCATTATCCATAAGGCATATTGATCAGTATTTCTTGCCAAATTTTGATTTTGGTATCATGTTAATATTGGCTTTAAAGAATGACTTGAGAAGTATTTCCTCCTTTCCTATATTATGGAAGAGTTTATAAAGGACTGATAATAATTCTTCTGTCCTTGTTTGACAAAACTCACTGAAGATGTCATCTGGGTTTGGGCTTTACTTCATAAACATTTTTACTTGCTGATTTAATTGCTTGACCTGTTGTAGATTTCTGAGGGTTTTTTTTTCTTCTCAGTGAATATCACTACCATCTTTCTGGTCATGTTTCTATCTCTCCTAACTTATACCTAATTTGTTGGCATCCAGTTTTTAAAGAGTGTTTCTATATCACATTTGGACCTGGAAGATCTAATTATGTCTCTCCTTTCAGTCATATATTCTTGCATGGACTCACTCAAACTAGAACTGCAGTCTCCATGGGCCAGGGACCCACAGGAACAGAGGGAGTGAGCATGGCCTGAATCACGTGAGTCACACTGTACTTATCCTATGCAAGGTTCCTCTGAGTAGGTGCTTCTCCACGTACTGTATGAACATTTCTCGAAACATTAAACTTCATTATTATTGTCATTATGTAAGTGTGACTTTCTCATATAAGAGAAATAACATGATAGTTAAAATTGTATATGATTTGTTTCACTTAACATAGTCTCAAGGTGTACCTATTTTCCTACAGTAACAACATGTTCATTATTATTCTCATCAGTGAGATGGTGGATGCACACAACTGAGTTCATACTTCTGTGTTATTCTTTGGTTTTTTTAAAAAGTTTTTTTGAGACAGGGTCTCGCTTTGTGGTTCAGGCTGTCCCTGAGCTCAGCCTCCAACTCACATCACAGCAATCCTCCTGCCTCTGTCTCCTGAGTGCTGGGATTACAGGCATGAGCCACCACACCTGGCACTGTGGTATGTGGTACTGGTTGCTGCTGGGGTGAGTCTCCAGGCCCAGTATTGTTATGTGGTTACCGGGGATCGAATCCGGGTCCTTGCGCTTGCAAGACAGGAGCTGGAACCACTGAGCTATATCCCCGGCCCTTCTCTGTGCTATTCTTGAGTTTGGATTCTAATCATTGCGCTGTCCAAGCAGACCCATGTTGAAACATGCAGCTCAATAGCTTTTATATTTTAACACATAAAAATACAATGACCTTATTGAAAAACACTAACCTTGGTTTGGAGTTGGCTTGTCTCCAGGCCCACGCCAGAGGAGCACCCAGGGACTGAGGTTAGCAGCAGGCAGCTCGGGAAACGGCGACTGTGCCACTGAATTTTCACCGGGTTTGTAGCTTACTGGCCTCCAGGCCCATGCCGGAAGAGCACCCAGGGACTGAGTTTAGCAGCGGGCGGCTCGGGAAGCGGTGACTGCGGCACCGAGTCTGCGTCACTG
>PVIR01008547.1:0-56358 GCA_004026965.1 Petromus typicus
AGTGGGAGAGATGTGAGATAAAGCATATGAACATCTGTGAAATATTCTGATTTTATTTTCTGCATTGTCACTGGGAACCTGAATTCTTTAGGTTTTTTTGTTTGTTTGTTTGTTTTTTGAGACAGGATCTCGCTTTTGTGGTTCAGGCTGGCCCTGAGCTCAGCCTCCAACTCACATCACAGCAATCCTCCTGCCTCTGCCTCCCGAGTGCTGGGATTACAGGCGTGAGCCACTACACCCGGCACTGTGGTATGTGGTACTGGTTGCTGCTGGGCGTGAGTCTCCACGCCCAGTATGGTATGTGGTTACCAGGGATCGAACCCAGGTCCTTGCGCTTGCAAGACAGGCACCAGAACCACTGAGCTAACTCCCCGGCCCTGGGAACCTGAATTCTTGGCATGGGAACCTTCAATGCAGTTGTAAAATACAAGTGACTGAATAAAAACCTCTTTGACTTTCAACTTGAATATGAAAATCTGTATAAACTCATGTTCTTTGTTTCTTAATAGCAATAGCAATATGTAGTCATTCTACTTCTGTTCTTTGAACTCATGAAAACAGTGACCAACCCAATGAAAGTGCTCTAAGCATCTCTAGCAACCAGATTTCCACTAAAAGAACTAGGGATTTTTCCTGTCTTTTATATAACACAATAGATAAGAGGAAGTGGGCCGGGGATTTACCCCAGTGGTTCCTGCACCTGTCTTGCAAGTGCAAGGGCCCAGGTTCGATCCCTGGAAACCACATATATATACTGGGCGTGGAGACTCACGCCCAGCAGCAACCAGTGCCACATACCACAGTGCCGGGCGTGGTGGCTCACGCCCGTAATCACAGCACTCGGAAGGCAGAAACAGGAGGATTGCTGTGATGTGAGTTGGAGGCTGAGCTCAGGGCCAGCTTGAACTACAAAGTGAGATCCTGTCTCAAAAAAAAAAAATTAACAAATAGATAAGAGGAAGCTCCTCTTTAGAGAAACATTACATCTAATAACCAAAAATGAGACTTCGAATACCGAAGTTTTATAAACCTCAATAAATTAGTAGATCTGAGCACTTTAAGTGGCTGCTAACTTAGGAAAACAGACAACCTGGGGGCCAGGAATTTATCTCAGTGGTTCTGGCACCTGCCTTGCAAGTACAAGGGCCCTGATTTGATCCTAAATAACCACATACAACAGTACTGGGCATGGTGACTCCCACCCACCAGCAATCAGGACCACATACTACAATGTTGGGCAAGTTGGCTCACACCTGTAATCCCAGCATACTGGAGGCAGAGACCGGAAGATTGCTGAGTTCAGGACCAGCCTGAACTACAAAGCAAGACCCTGTCTCAAAAAACTAAAAAAACCCCAACCATACATGTTCCTCCTGAAATAGAGCATCACCATCTATGAAATAACCTTGCAAGCAACACAAACTGAGACAGAAACTCTAGGCTCACCAAGCTGTAGATTCTGCTAACAATTTACTAGCGGTGTATCCAGAGCAGAGAAACATAAAATGTCACCAAACTTGGGACTGGAAAAAACTATAGGACACATAACTTGGTTTATTCAGCTTTCAAGTTTCAGTGAAAAAAAAGCAAGAAATACACTTTAATAAGGACTAACTCTGATTAAACATCTGATTTAACTACAGGCTTTGTATATTTTTTTTAAAAAATTGTTTATGAATTTATTTGAAATTTTGCAATGAAATATGTTAAAGAAGCAATAATGTGAATATACTTAACAGTAAACTATATATTTAGAAATGGTTATGATGCTAAATTTTAGATTGCATACGTTTTACCAGAGTTCTTTTAAAGTTAAAGAATATGGTCATGCCAGGCATGTTGGCTCATGCCTGTACTTGGGAGGCAAAAATAATAATAATAATAATATGATCACTGGAATCATACCTTTTTCTTTTCTTTGTACCGGGGATCAAACTCAGGACATTGAGCTTCCCAGGCCAGGTGCAGTGCCACTAAATTACATCCCTGTCCCTGAAATAACTACTGACTTTGACCTTGATTCAATTGTTTCATCTATTAAATTAAAATGATGCTCCAGAATGTATGATAGGTATTGTGAAATAGGAAGAAGATGTACGAAAGGAAAAGGGAAAAGGGATAAGTAAAAAAAGGAAAGAAAAAAAATTGATGGTTAAAAAAATGGAAACAAAGCTTATGTATGTAAGGGGTGGGGAGTGATAGGCAGGGCAAAGAAATGGGAAAGATGAGAATCAAGATGTGTCATGTACAGGAAGAAAGTCTCAATGTTAAATATGATCATAATGTATGTATAAAATGTATCAGTAAAATCAATTTAAATAAAAATAATGAGATATAGCTTATGGACTTGTTGGGTAATTAAATGAAATAATACACAAAATGTATTTAATGAAATATTTGCCATACCATCAGTACTATGTAAATCTTAGTGGTCATTATTATATCACTATAGAGTCTACCAGGTGAAAGATACCACTTGAAACCAAAGCTTATTACTGAATAATCCTATTTAAAATCCTCTTTTAGATGCATTTGACTTAATGAAGTAGCTCACCTGTTTAACAGCTCAGATCTGTTTAAGTTAAAATCAAATCTGTCTTAGCATTTAATACTATTTACTATACTCTATTTAATATTTAATTGCCTGAGAGAGAACTCTGCACTCTCTGAGCTTCAGTTTTCTCATTTATAAAGATACCCACACCTACTCTGTAGAGTTGGATTAAATATTAGTGATTATACATTGTTTCTGTTACATGCCTAGATCATAGTAAGTTTCCAGCAAATGATCATAGCCATGATTGTATTAAGTCAGATATTGTAACAGCAAATGGAAACACCAAAGGTAGCCATGACTTGGAAGCAAAAAGCAAACTTTATTTACATAGATGGACCTTGTTGGGATAATTCCTCCGAGTATCAGGCAGTTTTTCTTTGTCCTTCTACCATTTATATATCAGTTGCAAGCAGGAAGTAGCTGCAGAAGCAGATCGAACAGTTGATTGGTTACGTATGATATCATTATCGCTGTTGGTCTATGACAAGTTCAAACTCAGGGTAAGAAACATTAATTTTGGGTAAATCAGCTAGACACATATTTGGAATGCACATTGGTTCAAGGTAAAGTGTATCAAGGAGGAACAGATAAGAAGACAGGTACTTGGGGTGGGCATCAGTTCAGGGCTGGGGCAACCAAGGAGGAATTTGCTGGGGCTTAAAAAATAAAAATGCCCCTTTTCAATATTATTATCATTGTCCAAGAATATATGAAATTGAGAACAATGCATCTATAATTTACACCATACTTTTCAATAATATCTATTTTTTGAACTTAATTGCTGTATCTATCTGTATTTTGCTTTAATTTTATCAATATACCTGTATCATCTTTCTTTTTAGAGGGATGGCTGAGTACTCTCTTGGTGATTATGACTGATTATGACTGATTAAAGTTAACTGCAAAATAATGTCCAATGGAAATTGTATATTAGAAAGAATTTATTATATACTAGATGCAAATAGATAGAAGTCCTCTGTCTTTCCACTAGAGATTCAAATGCAACAGAGACTCTGTGTCTAATACAAATGCTCTGGAGCTAATTCTGGATATATAGAGGAAGTGACTGCTCACATTTTCTAGCTCTGTACTTTGTTGGTATTCTCTTTTTCATCGTATGGATTGCTTTATTATAGTGAAGTAACTACATGACATTGGCATTGTAACACTGTCATTATTTAGAATGTATTTTAGTACTGTATAAGGATTTTGAAATTATGTAACACAAGGATGTATCATCATTGTAACAAACTTAGAAGTCAGTAGTATTACAAAGGGGAAATGCAGGGCTAAAGGAATGAATTGGTTTTAAGAAATCTATATTTTTGGGCCAGGGATTTAGCTCAGTGGTTCCGGCACCTGGCTTGCAAGCACAAGGACCCAGGTTCTATCCTCGGTAACCACATACAGTACTGGGCATGGTGGCTCACGCCTGTAATCCCAGCACTCGGGAGACAGAGGCAGGAGGAATGCTGTGATGTGAGTTGGAGGCTGAGCTTAGGGCCAGCCTGAACTACAAAGCGAGACCCTGTCTCAAAAAACCTTACAAAAAAAAAAGAGATCTATATTTTCAATACTTCAGTAATAATGTACATCCTCTTTTCTGGGGGGATAAAAGCAAGGTATTTTATTCATTCTATGTAAATCATTAATAAATCAGATCAATGTCTAGGCTTCCGTTTTCCCATATAAGAACATAAACTCTGGAGTTAGCCAGACCTAGGTTTGAATCATAGTTTTACCTCTTAATAGCTATATGATATTTAAAAAGTTACTTAATCTTCTTTGTGTTTCATTTTTCACATCTGAAAATTAGCACAACAATCCTATTACCTCTATTAGTTATTAGATTTTCTAATTTTAATTAATTTTCTAAACAGAATACCTAATCTGTAAACAAATATCTAAACATACTGCCATATTGACTTTATTCATGTCCCTATTATTTATTAATTTGATTTTCTGTAGAATAAACAGAATACTTAACCTGTAAACAAATGTCTGTACTATCATTTTGACTATTCATATCATGTTTTGCCCTAGGCATTGAGAAAACATTGTGCTGATGAGTGGACAGATATGAACCCTGCTTCATGGAGCAAGTAGAGGGGAAAACACATACATGTCATTTAGCAAGCAGATAAATAGGAAGTTATTAATAGAGCTAGGAAAAATAAGGGATAGAACACAAGAATCCGAGGTTCCTAATTTAGATTGATGGGGGTGAGGGAGATCAGGGAGTTACTTTCTGAGAAAGTACTTTATCAGCTTGGCAGATGAGTAAGAGTTAGCTAGAGAAAGAGTAGAGATTCAGTGTTTTAAATAACATACACAGAGGCCCTGAGGCAGAACTGAACTGTGCATTGAAGAAACTAAGCATCCAATGAGGCTTGGAGCGTAGAGAGCACAAGAATGTGGAGGCGGAAGTCAGTATTGAGCTGTGCCGGATGTGGTGGGCCCTTCCTTATACAGAGTTGAAATTTCATCCAGAGTTCATCATAAAGATACTGAAAAGAGCTTGAGCAGTGGAGTAACTTGGCCTGATATACCTTTGAAAAATTACCATAGATGGGCCGGGGAGTTAGCTCAGTGGTTCCGGCGCCTGTCTTGCAAGTGCAAGGGCCCGGGTTCAGTTCTCCGGTAACCACATACAATACTGGGTGTGGAGACTCACGCCCAGCAGCAACCAGTACCACATACCACAGTGCTGGGCGTGGTGGCTCACGCCTGTAATCCCAGCACTCAGGAGGCAGAGGCAGGAGGATTGCTGTGATGTGAGTTGGAGGCTGAGCTCAGGGCCAGCCTGAACCACAAAGTGAGACCCTGTCTCAAAAAAAAAAAAAAAAGAAAGAAAGAAAAGAAAAGAAAAATAAAAATTACCATAGGGATGGAACATAAAGGAGTAAAAGTTGAAGCTGGGAAGCCAGTTAATCAACCTGGTGAAATATAGCAGTGGTGAGAAACACAAAGAAATTTAAGATATAAATAAAAATATACATAAGATCTTCAGAGCTATAGCAGTAGATGAGAGCACAGTGGGAGAGAAAGTGGATCAGAAGGAAAAGGATTGTTCTGAGGGCCCTCTGACTTTCAGAATTTGGAGAGAATGGGAAATGCTAGTAAGGGAAGTTAGGGTGACTACTGAGTGCCTGGTTTCATATAGAAATGTCTTCAAGAGGGAGAAATGATGAGTCATTATAGATTGAAGATGAAAACATGTCCACTGATTTGGCAAAACAGTGATGGGATTTGAGCATGTAAATATGGTGACTGTTAGTGTCTCTCCTTGTTATATTTCAGATTTGAAATGACTTTGTTGGTAGCCAGTGGGCTCTTTTTGAAGTGGTTGGATCATGAGAACTATATCTTCATTAGGTGGATTAATCTGTTGATGAGATTATAACCTAATGGCATGAAGCTGCAAGTTGAGGCTAATTGAAGGGAATGGGTCATGGGGTATGACACTTGGGACTGCATCATGTCACCAGCCCTTTCATCTTTGGCTCTCTTCCTGTCTTTCTACTTTCTGGTCTATAAAATGGGTTGCAGTCTTCCATGCTGCCCTTCCACCTTGATGTTGCTGCTTTGCCACAGCCCTAAAAGGAATGGAGTAGCCCATGATCTGAAACTGATCTAAATAATCTTTTCCTTCTCAAAATTGTCTATGTCATAGATGGGCATGATGGCACATACCTGTAATCTCAGTTCTTAGAAGGCTGAGACAGGAAGAACACCATGAATTCAAGGCCACTGTGCACTACATAATGTGTTCAAGGCCAGCCTGAACCACATAGCCAGACCCACCTCAAAAAAACTCCAAAAAAAATTGTATATGTTAGGTATTTTGTCACAGTGACACAAAACTAACATATTTGAACAGTATAAACTGACAACTAGATTAGGACTAAGAAGATTCTTTTTTATAGGATAGATTTTTGAGTTGAAGTCTAAGAAAGGGTAAAAAAATTAATTATTCTCCCCTCATTTGGCTTTTCTTACCTTAAAAAATTCTGCAACCCTGTATTATCATTTAACACATACAACCTTTTGAAGTTCTTCTGGTGACTAATTATAATAGATGTTTGTTTAAAATACACATTTTTATCAGTATTTTAATTCATAACATACTTCATAGTAACTAAATATCTTGTTTGATTTTCTTAAGTTTCTATCAAGTCTTAAATCCTTATGCTTTATAAAATAAGTGAGAAAGACTAAAAGCAGGTATATTCTTATATCTGAGTTTATAAGAAGCTCCAAATGTCTTCATCATAGAATGAAAATTATTTCCATAAGACTGATGTGTGTATTTAAGTATCTCTTACATGATATAATTAGCCTTGCAGTGATGAAGGTTCAAAGAAAATACTTTTAAAAGCATTTTTTTGTAAATGCATTTTTTTGTTTTACAAATGTTTCTCATTTTCCTATCAAAAAATATCCAAGAAGAGTTACTGAGAATAGAGTACATGAGGAAAATAAATGATGTGTAACAAAGGATTAGAACTGTGGGTAGGCGTGTGCGTGTGTGTGTGTGTGTCTTCTGAAAAAGCTTCAGATATTTTTTTTCTTCTTATGCTTTTATCCTAGTGCCCTTACTATTATATTACTTATGTAGAGCCTTCTGTCCATTGAGTTCAAAGCACTTACAATCATCAAGTCATTTATTTCTTGGACTTATTGAATGAGCACCCATTGTTCAAAAGCCTGTGGGCGTAAGTACAAAGTTATAAAAGCACACAAATTAAATGTAATAGTGCAGGAATAAGAGAGAAAGCCTGCAGAATTGCCGCTTTGCCTATCGGGAATGCTAGACTCATAAAGAAGGAAGAAAAAACAAAAATTGAAAAGAAGGAAAAACAACCTAGTATTCTGAGTTATAAAATGAATTTGTCAGTTAAATTGATTGACTATGGAAGCAGTTAAGAGATGCTTTATTGAATTTAGAGGGTACTCACGAGCACACTCCATCCCTCCAGACTCAGATGTTACTCCTGTAACTAAGCATAAGAAATGCTTATTCTTTGCCCCTCAGACTCCAGATAGACATGCAGATGTAGGGGATTTGGTTAACTGCCATTGTCTCAAAGGAGCATTCAACAGTTTGAAGTATGATCTTATTCTCAAATTCCAAGTAAAATCTTGGTTCAATTTCTTTCAGCAGTTTAGCTTAGAGGACTATTCATTTCTTTGTAATGTTTCCTTTATTCAGTGGTTTTTACAAATGCATATTTTTACAGTTTAGTACATCAGTAAAAAAAATTGTTTACTTTAAAATTATTTTTAAGAGAAATCTCATCTTTTATACAGAAGTAAATAGTTAAAATTATAAAAGTAAAATTTCGGAAGTAACAGCACACATATTGTTTCAGAATGAAAAGGCAAATATTGGAAGAAATATCTAAAATGGTTCCAGGTATTTGTCTATCGGTGGTGAGTACTGAGGGAAAAGAAAGAGCAGGTCGAGGGACTATTCTTTTCTCATTTTCAGTCTACTAGTTTTCATGGATTTTACTTCTCATTTACTACTTCAGTAAAAATTAAAACCAAAGTTTTAGGAAAAAGAAATTGAGCCAGTGGGAGGGGTGGTGGTCTGTAATCCTAGCACTTCAGAGGCAGAGGCAGGAGGTTTGAGACCAGCATGGACTACATAGTTCAGAGCCAACCTGCACTACATAGTGGGATCCTTTTTGAAAAAAAAAAAAAAAAGAAAGAAAAAAAAGAAAATGTTTTTCTTAATATGGTCCATGATCAGAGTTTGTTTAGCTGAGTGTGGTAGCCCAGGTCTGTAATCCCAGCTTTTGGGAAGCTGAGGCAGAACGAGTACCACCAGTTGGGAGCTAGTCTAAGCTCGGTAGTGAGTTCAAAGCCAGCCTGGACTACACAGTGAGACCTTGTCTCTAAACAAACAAAAAACCTCCTTCATGTGCAATAAGTATTTGGAATCATTTTCAAAGCTGATTTTAATGTATTCCAAGTTTTAGTTTTTAAATTAATAGATCCTCAAGGGCCAGAGATTTAACTCAATGATACTGCAGCCTGCCTTGCAAGCATAAGGTGGTGAGTTCAATCCCCAGTACTGCCCAAAAAGCTCATCAGCACCTTCATTTAGTAAAGTATAGTCTGGTTTTTGGTAATTCAGGAGAGATTGTCTAAACCTGCTGATAAATTTTATATCCTACAATTAGGCATCTCCTTCAACTTCTAATATTTTTCATTTAACAAGAAATCTCAGATGATACTTAACTGATTAAACTTGAAAATAATATAATGTGAAGTCTTAATCAGACCTTTCCTATGGTGCTTTATTTTTTAGGTCTCAGTTTGAAATGATTATCCTTCCTTTTTTGTTTTTTTGCATTTCCTACAGTTCACTGTTCTCTCCACTGAACTCTTCAGCTCCACCTTTCCATAAGTCAGTCATCCCGTATTTGTTAAATAACTGATATATTCATCTGGGAACACTGTAGTGGTTGTCAGCCATTGGGAGAATTGATTCAATTGAATCACTTTCCTGGTAATCTGGAGCTTCCCCACCTGCCTAGATTACATTGGACCAAATCCACCAAGGCTAGAAATAACAATGAGGGCCGGGGATATAGCTCAGCGGCATCTTGCAAGTGCAAGGGCCCGGGTTCAATCCCCAGTAACCACATAACAATACTGGGCATGGAGACTCACTGCAGCAGTGATCAGTACCACATACCACAGTGCCGGGCATGGTGGCTCATGCCTGTAATCCCAGCACTTGGGAGGCAGAGGCAGGAGGATTGCTGTGATGTCAGTGTGAGGCTCTGAGCTCAGGGCCAGCCTGAACTACAAAGCAAGACTCAAAAAAAAAGAAAATGACAGTGAAATGCAGAATACTGAACAATGTTTAGTGTCCATATTATCACAGTTCCTGGGAAAAGGGCAGTTTGTAAGTGTGTGTGTGTGTGTGTGTGTGTGTGTGTGTGCAAGGAGCCAGGTTCATTCCCCCCGTAACCACATACAATACTGGGTGTAGAGATTCATGCCCAGCAGCAATCAGTACCACATACCACAGTGCCGGGCATGGTGGCTCACCCCTGTAATCCCAGCATTCTGGAGGCAGAGGCAGGAGGATTGCTGTGATGTGAGTTTGAGGCTGAGCTCAGGGCTAGCCTGAACTACAAAGCAAGACCCTGTCTCAAAAAAAAAAAAAAAGATTGGAGTTAAATTACTCAAATTAGTTTTGTACTGCCGTTTCCTATTCTCTGGAAATATGAGAGTTCTTATTCTCCTAACTTCTGCTATGATTTTTGTTTATTTGTTTAAAGCCAGGGGATGTTCAGGAAGGCAGTGACATTATTGATAAAACATGTTAGAGATTTTTCTGTAATTGCTCCTGTACGCATTTAGGTCATTGCCAAAGATACATGAGTAATGTCTATTATGAAAGACTTTCTGCCACACCCACCTCTGTGAATGACTTGTAAACAATGCAGTATGTACTGTTTTTATTAGATGTGCACTCAAGCTAGTGCCCATCTAATATTTCTCTGACTTTGGATCTTAGGGAAAGCATAGTTTGCTTCACCTTTAAAGAAAAACTAAAATTACTTGTTTCTTATTTACAAACTTATAAGGCAAAAAAAAAAAAAAGAAAAATAATTATGGTCCCATCCTTTTATTTGATGTTAAGTTATCTAATCTTTCTTAATAGTCAGACAGAAATTGGAGATGGTAAGAGTTCTGTCATCAAAGGCAAAAAAAGAAGTCAGTTTCAATAGACACAATTAATTATATATTTTTGAACTGTTTGTCATCAACAAGCCATTTTCAGATCAGCCAATCATCATACCCTTGTAGTGTAGGCAAGCTGTCAGTGTAAGTCCAGGGTCTTACAAGAAAATGAGGCCCTCAGGGATGAGTTTCAGCAGGGGGGACAGCCTGGGAGGACTGAAGCACCTAGCTGTCTTTCAGCAGCTCTTTTATTATGGAGCCAATACAAAGTAGCAATGCATACATAAAAACAGAAGATGGGGGCCAGGACTGTTCCTGGACAGGCCTTGCAGTACTTCCTGATTCCTATCCCAGGGTTTGTTTATGGATCTTGTTTGCAAGATTCAGTAACACAAAACTTAACAAGATGTCAGGGGAACATCCTGTGAACTGGTGATAAACTCAGTTCTTCATAACAGCTCTGCAGAAGTTCTGCTTAACTGGTTGTCCCAGAAAACTGCTAAATGGCTACATTTTTCCCTACAGCAAGCAGTATATTTCTCTTTAACAAGAGAAGAAATTCCACCTGGAGAGGTTAAATGAGTTCCTTGATCTTGGTAGCAACTATTTAAGAGTCTGCTCTAGAACTGAGGTTTTTTGACTCCTGGCTCAGTATTCTTTACACTGCACCAGATATGACTATGGAAGCTTTCTGTTACTCTTATCAAGGGTCAGCCCTTTTTCTGAGCAGCTGATTTAAAACTCACCCAATCTTCCTGATACCACCAGGAAGAAGGTGTTTACTTGCCATTTCAGTGTAGCAGAGAATATCATGTGGTAGTCAAGTCAGTTCAGCGCTTTCTGCTAATAGATTTTTCTTTTTTTTAATTGTTTTGTTTTTGTTTTTTCCATCAAGGTCTTACTGTGTAGTTTAGGCAAGCCTCAAACTTCGGCTGGGTTCTCCTATCTCAGCCTGGCTCTAGGCTGAGATTACAAGCGTGTGCCACCATGCCTGGCTCTCCGTAATACATAATAGGAACATATAATATTATTTAAATTGTTCATTCTTTGTAGAAAAAAAAAACTGCATGTTCACCATGCTACCTTCTTGTGTAGTTAGTTATTATTTGATGAGAAATACAACCAAGTGAATTTTGTCTCTATTGCCACTGATATCAGTAACAAGCACTTGAAAGTCTTGTTACAATGTATTGTTACCATGAATGGCTTTTACTTACATTTCATGTCTTCCTTCTAACAAGATCTCTTCATTGAAGAGAATTATACAGTTAGACTAAAGAAATGCACAGGAGAGAGGAAGAGGAATAACATTTCTTCTTGCCAAGTAAATTTTGACTGAGGATGCTCCTTTAATAGCCATTCCCTGTGTTTCAACATAAATATCATCTTTCTCTTTGTCCCAAAAGTAGGATTCTCTTCATGCTACATTAAGAGTTTTTTTTAATTTGATTTTATCTTTAATATTTTGATGGTTGTTGCTAGAATCTTCTTCCAAAGAAAATAATTAGCTTTCTGTCTCTCCCTCCAAAATTGGCAGCAGTTAGCAAACTGACAAGCAGCCCTAACTCATGACTTGATTGTTAGAATCAAAGTTAAGCTGTACAAGTATTATACATATTAATTTCTGTCCCCAGAACTAATTTTATACTATAAAAGTGCAATGATAGATTACAATGACTGAAAACATTGTACTTTATAACCATATAATCACAGATATTAACAGCTAAAAATTGAATTATAATATATATACTTTTGGATGCCTTTGAGGCTTTGAAAATAAAAATACATTCACATTTGGACAGAAGATTTCTTGTAGTAACACTTGCTGTGGCAAACATTCTTTGTTACTCTGAGGACTTTCAAACTGTTTTTTAAATTAGTTTCTGCCACAGAAATAAATTGCAAATTTAATACAAGATTGCCTCCCAAAGTTTTTGAATGGTAATTGGTGGGTAATGGGCAGTTTCCATGGCAACTTCAGTGATCCTTTGCTCTAATTATAGAACAGACTGTGTCACCACCATTACTATTAACCTTAACTGATTGGAGAGCATTAGCAGTTATTTGGACAAAATGTAGGCATTGGTCCCATTCATCAGGCAACTATAACTACAAATTTTGGTCACTGTTGTGCAATATGGCTAATACAATGGACTTCAGATCAAACTGTCTTCAGTCAGAGATCACCTGCATTTCAGCACTGGAGTTGGAATATTTCCTAAGGAGATTAATCGTTTAGTATAACAATAACATTTAGGCTTTTAATGATTTCAGGTTCACAGCTGAGAGCATCTTATTGCAATGCAAGTGCATGTTCTAAAATTAAAATTTTACTGTCTTTGAACCACATATCTGTAAGTGGACATCAAAACACATAAGGTCAGAAAACATTATAGTTGTTTATCTTAGTGCCCAATAGCACAAATATACCGAAGTACTTCTGTACCTAATGAAACATTTATTCATTATTTATTACTATTGCTTTTGCTAGTTTGGATCAATAATTTCTTGAACAACTACTCTATGTTAAGCATTGGGGTAAGTGTTTTACATAACATTTTTTTCATTTCTACTCTATTGTAAAGTTTTGCCCATAAGCAAAGGTTTAGAATACTGCCCAAGAATACATTAGCAGTTCAAAGTAGAACAGGGATTTAGATGCCAGTCAGGTTGGTCCCAGAGCCCAGGTTGCTGACTACTCTGCCCACTATTTCCTCTTCCCCATGCCAGCCAGTTTTCCTTAAAATTGTGGCAGAGTTTAACAGATAGAGTAACTGTCTTAATTAGAAGACATAAATACAATTTTTGATATCTTCAGTGAGATTTAACAGCCTTCCATTATATTTGCAGCATTTACAAGTGAAAATAATTTTCTTGTTTATTTTGATGTTAAATTCCTTATAAATCTTGAAAACAAAAGTGATTTTTAGTTCATTCTGCCTTACAAAACTGCGAGTTAAAATAAAAGACAGGATTACATCTTATTTTATGTAACTATATTATCTGTTCCCAGTGTTGCATCTCAGTGGTCAACAATGCTGATATTGTGCTTTAGTTAATATCTGTGAAATCATCGTTGTCATCTGTGTTTGGGACTTTTGTTTATTTTTTTGTTTTGTTTAGGGACTGGGGATTAAATCATGGCAGCACTGTCATACCTCTACCCTTTTTCTGTTTTAAATTTTGACATGGGGTTGCACTGATCCTTGAATTTCAATTTTCCTGTGTCATCGCCCTCCCTTGTAGCTGAGATTGCATGCGTACGCTGCTGTACTTGGCATTCTGTGATTAGGTCCATGTCATCATCTCTTTCAACCAGCTGAGGATCTCTTCTGTCAAATTTTGTTAAACTGGGAGGTACCTTTATTTACTCCTGCCTAGAAATTATTAAAAAGAGACAGCATTAGTTCTTTTACTACGTTGGCAATACATAACAAATCCATTAATCATGGAGAGTTGGTATGTACACATATTGCCTCTTGGTCTTTTTTATGTCTCCTTACTTCCCTCCCCTATATGTCCCTCGAGCTCCTTCCTGTTGGCAAAAGGTCTACTTCCCTGTTTTCTATCATTTATCTTTTATTTTGTTCTTTAAATTATTTCTACTTTGGGTTTTTCACATAAGATTAAACCATGCAATATTTAACTTTCTGTGTCTGATTTATTTTACTTAGCATTATAGTCTCAAGGCATATCCATTTTCCTACAAGTGACTGAAATTTATCCTTCTTTACGGCTGAGTAGTTACTCCACTATGTATATATATATATATATATATATATATATATACCACATTTTCTTTACATGTTCATCTGTAGGCCCTTTCTAGGATTTAGCTATTGTGAGTTGTGTTGCTAAAAACCTAAGTATATGTGTATCATTGTAATGTGGTATCTTTAATTCTTTTGGGAAGATACCCAGAAGTTATAGCTGGATTGAACGGAACTTCTATTCTTAGTTTTTTGGATCACCGTACTGATTTGAGTTTTACCTATTTTATCTTTGAGCAGATTCAGTGCTCATGGTTTAATGTCTGAATCTTTGATCCATTTTTATTTTATTTCAATATAAGTTGAGAGATAATGAGTATATATTCATTCTCCTATATGTGAATAAACAGTTTTCCCAACACCATTTGATAAGAAGGCTAACTTTTCTCTAGCATATGTTCACTGGCTGTTTTGTGAAAGATAAGATGACTGAATGTGCATTGAATCTATATACCAGTTTTGGTAATATGGCCATTTTGACAATATTAGTTCCAGAGATAAGAATGTCATTTTATTTTCTGTTGTTCTTTTCAGTCTCTTTGTTCAGAATCATTGTTTTTGTCATAGAATTCCTCCATGTTTTTGGTTAGGTTTATTCTCAAGTATGCTAGGATTAAGGGCATGTGATTTTTTTTAAGACAGGGTCTCGCTTTGTAGTTCAGGCTAGCCCTGAGCTCAGCCTCGAACTCAAAGCAGTCCTTCTGCCTCTGCCTCCCAAGTACTGGGGTTTCAGGCATGAGCCACCACACCCAGCACTGTAGTATATAAGGCTGATTGCTGTTGGTTGTGAGGCACCACACTGGCATTGTTTTATGTGGTTGCCTGGGATCAAACCCAGCCCTTGAGCTTGCAAGGCTTTTGCACTTGCAAGGCAGGTACCAGAACCACTGAGTGGCCTGTGATTATTAAACCACTATAGGTGAGTGGTTGATTTGCCACTGCCCTAATCCCAGTAGTCTGAATAAGATAAAAAGAGCAGAAAGACACTGTTAAAGTCTGTTGTTGCATTTGCTACCTTGTGTGCACCATGAACTGTTTCTCCTCTGTAATGCCTATTTGCCATTTCTGCCTTGGACCCAGCCAGCTATGGACTAAATCCTCTACAGCGTGTGAGCTAAATAAACCCCTTCTCCTTTAACTTAAAGTGTCAGGAATTTTTTTTCTCAGCAACAAGGGAAAAGTAACTAACACGTGTAACAAGAAGGACTCTGCAGATAGAATAATGGTCATAGACCTTCAAATAGGAAAGTTAGCCTGCTTTTTCCAGTTGAGTCTAATCTAAAATACATAAGCCCTTAAAAGCAGAGAATTTTACTAGCTGAGGTAGAAGAGCTACCCCAGAAGAGAAACTCAGACATTCAAAGCCGACCAGGATCTGTGCTGTTTCTAGAGTGAAGATAGAAGGCGCAATAGGAGTAATTCAGAAGGCCTGAAGTTGCTAACAGATTGCTAGCTGCTACCCCAACAGAAAGACAGGAAAATCAGCTCTGCAGCCACAGGTCCTGATTGCTCCCAGCAAAAGAATGAGCTTGGAACCAGGTTCTCTCCAGCCTTAAGAAAAGAGCCCTGCCCAGCTCTTATCTTGACTTTGGCCTGGTGATACTCAAACCAGCCAAATGAGCCTAAATCTCTGCAGAACTAAGAGATAATAAATTTTGTTACCTTTAAAGCCCCAGGTTTGTGGTAGTTTATGGTGGCAGAAATAGAAAACTAATTCAGGGATGATCAAATTTTAGGAATACAATACAGTAAATATCCACTGGGTTAAACCCTCAGATACAACCTTAATTCTTTCCTTAGGATAAATTTGTATCATTAGAATTGCAGGGACAATGTTTCATATTTTTAAGAGTTTCGGTGCATATAGGTAATCCCTGGAAAATATGCAGTGAGTCCTGGAGAAATAGTTTCATATTATATTTCATTAGTACTCTGTTGACAGTGAGAATGCCCATTTTCTTTCTTCTTGACAGCACTAGAAATCTACCAGTTCAATATGCAAGAAAATTGTATAGCATTATAATTTTAATGGGCATTTTTAACTTAGCGAAGTTGTAACCATATTTTAGTATTTTTTTAATTATGTGTTTATGTTTGTTCCATTCTGCATTTTTTGTTGATGTTGTTGATGTGTTGGGAAGCCTATTTTTCTAAATGAAAACAACTATTGGGAGCCAGGGATTAGGCACGAGGCCCTGAGTTCATTCCTAGTAGAAGAGAAAGGCGGGGTGGATGGAGCAAAGCAAAGCAAATATTAACTCTTCTCTAATTCTCTTAAAAAATTTATTAAACTGAAAGAAAGCCAGGCGTGGTTTTTATGCCTATAATTCCAGCACTTGGGAGGCTGAGGCAGGATGACTGCTGCTAGTTCAAGATTAGTCTGGGCTGTGTACCAAGACCCTGACTCAGAAAACAAAACAAAACAAAAAAAAGTAGTTATTAAAATGGTTATAATTTTCCCCTTCATTACTTACTGTAATTACATAATTGATTTCCTATTATTCCGCTCTTCTAGAATTCTTAAAGCACTCGGGTTGTATCACCATGTTGAATTTGAAGGGCCTATATTGCATTTCAATAACGTTTTCATTTTTGAACATCAGATTTTGAAAGCCTAACATCCCTCTTATTTAAGGGACAGAATCTCACTCTGTAGTTCAGGCTGCCTTTGGCCTTGAACTCACAATGTATCCCAAACTGAGCTTGAACTCACAGCAGTGATTAGCAGGTGCATTCACCACACCTTATGGTAAAATTTATTTCTGAATGGCACAGTAATTCTAAATTATCCAAAAATATAAAAGAGTTTACTCAAAATTGTATGAACACAATCTCCTACCTGCCCCACTTTGCTTTTCTCTGATGTGTGGTGCTGGAGATTGAACTCAGGACTGTGATGAACTATACCTTCCCCTCTCAGTTACCTTTTAGTGGTATATTCTGCAGATTTTTTTTTTTTTTTGTCTTCTTTCCTGGCTGTTCTCTTCACATTTTTGTTTGATCATCATAAGTAAAGTTGAAAAATCTATTCTTTCCTAGACATTTTCCTCTCATTTACATTGTCAGTTTTAGAAATATACATATATAGTAATCAGAAGATATAGTGAATGTTCAAAATTTTTAAACATATTACAGTAAGGACATGCTGTCAAGAATGATAGGATGAGTATCTCTGAGGTGATAAGGGAGTATTTTGAGTACAGTATTTTTACAGAAATTCATGGCATTGTGTCTCTGTAATAATTTTTTTTAATTATCTTTATTGGTACATTAAATATACACATCATGATTGCACTCCATAATGGGGATTTGTACCAGTATAAGACACAACTTAATTCTCATTTTTTCCCATAGCCCCACCCTGTAATAATTTTTTAAGTTAAGCATTCACCATACTTTTGATCAGTACGTGTTGATCAAATGTTTATGGTAGAGCCAGGGATTTAGCTCAGTGGTTCTGGCAGCTGCCTTGCAAGCACAAGGTCCCAGGGTCGATCCCCCCGATAACCACACATATGCCACACATAGTGGTTCACGCCTGTAATGCCAGCACTCAGGAGGCAGAGGCAGGAGGATTGCTGAGTTCAAGGTGAGTTCAGAACAAGCCTGAACTACAAAGTGAGTCCGTCTCAAAAAAAATAAATAACAAGTGTTTATGATAATTTCTTGCAAACAAAAACATTACAATGTATTCTCATCCACCTTATTCACTGTCTGGCATTGGGCAACTTCTGGCTCTTCCCTAAGGTCAAAATGACCACAAAAGGTGAGCATTTTTAATTGATTCCAAACATTGAAGCTGCCATGACAGTATAAAAGGGCACTCATAAAAAAGGATTTCCAGTACTGCTTCAAAAGTGACAGGAAAGATGGAGTAAGTAAGTGTATTTGAAGTGAGGAGTATTTTGACAGGGACTGATGGCAATGGATTTTTGCTGAGAAATGTATTTCCCTGCTTCTCTTCCTCCCTCCCTTACTTTCTTTGTCCTGTTCTGTTCTCTTCTGTTCTGTTCTGCTCTGCTCTGCTCTGTTCTTCTCCTCTTCTTTCTGGAATTTCTGACAGAGTCTTATTAGGTAGTTCAGGTTGACTTTGAACTGTGTAACCCAGGCTGGCCTCCTACTGGTAGCAATTCTTTGCGTTGGCCTCCCAGGTGCTGGGATTAAAGATGCGTACCACCATGCCCAGATCATAATAAATTTTTTGAACTGTAAACACTGCATTTTCATCACATACATACTTGGTGCTGGACAGACACTCTACCACTGATCTGCATTCCTAGGCCATTATTTTGAGACAAAAATCTCTAAATTGTCCAGGCTGGGCTTAAATTTCAGATCCTCCTGCCTCAGCCTTCCAAGAAATAGGCATTACAGATACCTGCTATCATGGTTTACCTAAAAGAAAATTCAGACACAGAAGTAGTTCAGTGAAGCCCTACCTGCTGATTACCTAGATTCTACAGTTAGGTTTTGTCATATATGCTTTTCTATTTTTCTTTTGATGAAATAATTTATAGTAAGTCATATAATTTTATTCTTTCACCCTTTAATTTGCATCTCTAAAGATAATATTTTCTTTCATAATCATGTATCTTTATCACATCCACCAAAATAGCAGTATCTCTTAAGCATAGTTTAATACACAGCATAATCACATTTCTCCAGAAGTTTCAAAAGGAAAAACTGTTGGCAGTGTGTGAAAATTTGAATCCAAATAAAATTCATATACTTGGTTGTTATGTCTCCTAAAACTCTTTTAAAGTAGAGAAATCAAAAAAAAAAATTTTAAAAAAAATAAAGTAGAGAAATCCAATCTCATTTTCCCCCACCTATTACTATATTACAGAAACCATAATGTCTGTCTTGCAACCTGGAATGGTACCTTTTGCTTCACGTATCCAGAAGTATGAGTGTCTCACTTCAGTCGTGCTGGGTGTTGTAGACTAACTAGATGGTGTTTCCCCAGAATCCCTATGTGGAATTTCCCAAAACAACTGTATTTGAATGCAGGGCCTTGAAGGAGGTAATTAAGAGTAAATTAAGTCATAAAAGTAGGCCTTTGATCCAGTAGGACTGGTGGCCCTCCAGGAACTGATGGAGAAAATGGAGCTCACCCCGTGCCTCTCATGGGGCCACAGAGAAGAGAGATGTGAGGACATGTTAGAAAGTGACTGTTTGCAAGCCTTGAGGTCAGAGATGTCCTCCAGATCTTCCTTCACTTCTCATCCCTAAATTTGGGCATTAAGGTTTTTCCGTTTTTCTGATTAGTGTTATATGTATTTTTGTTTGCATTTAGTATAAACAAATATGTTTATTCCGTGGCTTTATTTTTCTGTCCTGTCCATTTAAGTTTTTATTTCTTCCATCTTGCTTTTGAAACGTATTTTGTTTAGCATCTAAATTTTACTTGTTTAATGATGAATGGCTGTAAGGCAGTGTGTTTTTCTTTAAATATACCTTTGGTTGCATCTCTGTATTGCCTGTTGCATTTACCTTGGCTATTTATATTTCTCTTAGTGATCCCTGTAAGCTTCCTTCATATACTTTTGCTCTTTTTAATGTGTTGCTACTTTTTTAAGTTGTCATTAGTCTTCTGTCCTTTTATGGAGTTCTTTTTTTCATTTCAAAAGATTTAAATTTTTATTTTATCTAAATCCATATGAGGTTTTTGGGGTATTTTATTTTTCTCTTCCCAAACTTTGAGAAGTAATCCTGCTTTCTCACTTCTCTTAGAGCCATGGATTATGAAAATCTTTGCTTATATTTTTCCTATCTCCTTTTAAATTTATTTTTACATTTAAAATCTTTAATCTTTTAGAATTTTTTGTTGAATGAATTAGAAATCTGTTTTTCATATTTTTCTATTATTATTTAATTAACCTAATAGCAAGGATTGAGTATGTCTCTTTGACATGAAATTGAATCTGTATAATTTAGTAAATTTCATATGTATTCAAATATGTTTCTGAAGTCTTTGCTGTCTTTCCATGTCTGTCTTTCTGTGGTAACTTACCTAATGCATTAATTAACATAGCTTTGACCCTATGTTGTGAGGTTAGAAAATGTCTCTCCTTTCCTCTCTTTTAGGATTTTGGACAGTGAATAGTCCACAGCCTCATCCTCAGTCTTGGTCCCTGCCACCTCCTTTCTGTGTCTTGTTCCCTTTGCACTGTAGCTGGGGCTGCATCCCTGAATGTCTGCCATTGTAGATTTTTGCAGTTCCTGGGGCCTTTTGGGACCTCTCTTCAAGAGCAACTTGATATTCCCCAGTGCTACTTTTTAGCCAGAAGTGGTTTTTAAGTTCTTTTGTGGATATTTCACAGATAGGAGTCTGAAAGGTCCTCCTTGCACAGAGGATAAAGTTCTGGATTCGTCTGACTCGGTCAGTCAGGACTACTTGGTCTAGGTTCAGTCATGTCGCACTCCCCTGCATTTGCCATTCAAGCCACATTGGATTTCCTAGCCATACCACATTCCATTTCATGGCTAGGCTTTTTGCACATGCATTCCTCTCTACTTTTCCTGCACAGCTTACAGAGCTCTCTTCCTAGTCAAAATAAAGAATCACTATGACTACATGTAATGAGAGTCTTTATCTGCTAGGCAAGTAGCAAATATTTTTAAATACATTATATTATTTAATTTCCACTTTATATACAATAGGTAGTATTTTTGTTGTTGTTTAAGGAGGGAAAGCTGATGCTCACCTGCATGAGAACAGATAGCTAGTATGTGCAAAAGGTGAGGCTCAGCTCCCGGCCTGCCCGCAGAGCTTCTGTTCCTTAAGCATCTGCTCTGACCCCGCCCCAGCCTATCCCAGGGGCTTCTGTAGATAGTACCCTGTACTTTTTCACCCATTTAGGATAGCTCTTCCCTATGTGATAACCCATGGGAGGCACAGACATGTCCATCACCCCTCCCTCACTAGAACTTGCCAAAGTGCCTACCGAGCAATGGTGGACTGTACGACTTATTTGTGTATGTGTCAGTTTTCAGTTAAAGACTGAATATTGTGAATAGGACGGTAGATTCTGAGATTTAAATGTAGATAGTCTGGTGGTGAACACCTATAATCCCAGCCTTCTCAGAGGCTGAAGGAAGATCACAAGTCTGAACTCAACCTAGGCATCTTAGAGAGATCCTGTCTCAAGAAAAAAACATTTTTTTTTAAGGTCTGAAGTATAGTTCATTGTAAAGACCCTGAGTTCAGTCCTTAGTACTTACTGAAAGAGATGGGGAATTATGCCTGTAAGTGGATACTCCTTGGTGTTGAGCTGTTAGTGTGGAGTTAGCTAGATCTGGGTTTTGTGTCTGTAGCTTGAGATTCTCTCAGCAGTTGTAGCTGTGTGGGGTGTGAGAGGGCTTTTTCAGTGTTCCTTTATTGCGGACCTTGCCCTTTCAGCATTCCTTTCTGTGGGGTTGACGAGGCTTGTCCTAGTCCAGCCTGAATCTTGGGGAGTTCTTATGTATCTCTGAGTCTTGGAGATGGCATTTTCTCAGCTTCCTTACCCTTTCCTCACTGGTACCAGGTCTCAGCTTGGTATTGGTGTAGGTTCCTGAACCCAACCTGATTTCCTGCCTAAAATCCAAGAGTTAGAATTGTCTTTTCACTTCTATTCTCTCACCAGCAGGAATGGACCTTTGCCCACATCCTAGGGGTTAGAGAGTTTCTTACCTCTCTTTCAGGGGCAGAATGGGTTATGGTTGGTTGTGTTCCTGCTGCTTCCTGGAAGCAGTGGAAATTTGCTGTGCCCGTGGCCAGAATGTTTGTTGCCTTAGCAGCTTAAAGCTTTTAGGTATCATGAAGAAAGTTCCAAGAAAGAGTGAGTCTTAACATCTTTCCTCAGCAGCAGCCACCCACCCCCTGTGAGCCTGATGTGTGGAGAGGCTGCGTCTCCTGCTCTCTGCCCAGCCTTTCATCGCACCTGGTAGAGATCTGTGGAAAAGCACCACGTCATCTGGACCCCAGCTTTCCAGCCTGGCCAAGCCACCACATTAGCCTTTACTGATTCATTGGCTGCTTAACATCTTTCTTAGCTGCTTCTGTGGAGACCACCTCTCTCTTCCTCTTATACTTAGCCCTTGGTGGACAGGCATGTTTTCCTTATCTTAGAGAAACATGGTTCTCTCTAGACTTCATTTCACATGGTTGCCTTGCAGATTCATTCTCTGACTTCTAAAAACTTCAGATTTTCCCAATTATTTGGTATTTTCCTATTGCTGGGCTAACAGGCATTCTTCACCCTTTCCACTTCCTAAGTAAAAGCCCAAGTCTGGGTCCCTGATAATGGACCTATGTTGCCCCAGAGAGCCCATTTATTTTACATTTGAGGGGACAGATGAGAGTGTTTTGCTTAGTCCATGACAAAACCTGGACTACAGCCCAGCCTAGAACGGTCCTCTGTCCTGCTGCATGACTTGCAGCTCTGCCCATTGTCCCCTTTTACGCCACGGCTCAAACTCCTGATGTGTGACTCTTGACTGCTTTTCTTAGTATTACTGATGCTCTTCTTTCCATGAAATAATGAAAATGGCACCAGTCATTACAGATCTCTGAAGGCAGTGAGAAGTCTGTGACACACAGGATTAGAGATGATTACCCCCCATGTCATAGCATTAGCAAACATGATTAACATGGAAAATGGAAGAATCCGTAGGGTCTTTGGTTTAATGTGGTTATTTTAGAATTTAGCCTTGTGTATTTTTACTCCTAATTATTCAAGTTTTTTTCCTTTCTAAAATCTAACAATGACTGCATTTAATGTGGTGGGATAATCAAACATAAATTCCAAATCTTACTAAAGTTTGAGATCACCTATTTCTACATTAATTAGATTTTTATTATTCTGATAAAATTTTCTTTCTAAATTCATTATGTTTATATTTATAGAAGCTAAGACTTGAAAGTAAGAAGGGAGGGCCGGGGATATAGCTCAGTGGTTCTGGTGCCTGTCTTGCAAGCTCAAGGACCCGGGTTCGATCCCGGTAACCACATACCTATACTGGATGTGGAGACTCACGCCCAGCAGCAACCAGTTCCACATACCACAGTGCCGGGCGTGGTGGCTCACGCCTGTAATCCCAGCACTTGGGAGGCAGAGGCAGGAGGATTGCTGTGATGAGTTTGAGGCTGAGCTCAGGGCCAGCCTAAACTCCAAAGCAAGACCCTGTCTCAAAAAAAAAAAAAAACCCTTAAAAAAAAAAAAGAAAGTAGAAGGGATTTTTAAAGCTCATACAAGCACTTGTTTTTGCAGTTTAAGTGACTTAGCAAGAGCTGCACAGCTAGTTTTTGACAGAGCTGAGACAAAATAAGGACATCAGAATCTCAATTGTAGTGAGAAGAAGCACTTGGTAGGACTCAAAGACACATACACACTTTTCTACAGTGTTATTAAGATTTTACTTTTGTTTTTTTGTGGTTTTTTTTGTTTGTTTGTTTTTTTGAGTCAGGGTCTTGCTTTGTAGTTCAGGCTAGCCCTGAGCTCAGCTTCCAACTCACATCACAGCAATCCTCCTGCCTCTGCCTCCTGAGTGCTGGGATTACAGGCGTGAGCCGCCACGCCCGGCACTGTGTTATGTGGTACTGATTACTGCTGGGGCATGAGTCTCCACACCCAGTATTGTATGTAGTTACCAGAGGATCGAACCCGGGTCCTTGAGCTTGCAAGACAGGTGCCAGAAACACTGAGCTAAATCCCCGGCCCCAGGATTTTACTTTTTATTTATTTATTTATGTAATTGAAATCTTTATTGGTACATTACATATACACATCATGATTGCACTCCAGAATGGGAATTTGTACCAGTATAAGACACAACTTAATTCTCATTTTTTCCCATAGCCCTACCCACTGTACCACACCCCCATATACATAAAATTTGTTTCCTTTCTTTTTTGTTATAATCTCATTATTTTTCCCCCTTCACCCTATTTCACTTTGAGTATTTTCTATTTCACAATATATAACATACAATTCTAGAACTCATTTACATGTTTATTTTCTCATACCAAAGAAAAGATGCAATATTTACCTATCTGTGACCTATTTATTTCACTTACAAGGATATCCTCAAAGGTATGTCCATTTAAATATAAATGATTCAAACTTATCATTTTTATGGCAGAGTAATACTCCATTTTGTAGAAGAACCACAGCTTTCTTATCCAGTCTCCAGTTGATGGACATTTGGGTTGTTTCCAAGATGCAGCAATCACAAACTGAGCTACTATAAACATGGGTGCACATATGTCACTGTGATATGAATCTTTTAATTCTTGTATGTATATACATAGCAGAGCAATGACTGGATCAAATGGGACCTCCAATCCTAGCTTTTTGAGGAATCTCCAAACTGATCTCCACATGGTTTGTACGAGTCTACAGTCCCACCAACAGTGGAGAAGGATTCCTTCTTCTCCACAGCATTGCCAACATTTTTTGCTGGCTAATTCTGAAATGGCAGCCATTCTTTGTGGAGTGAGATGAAATCTCAGTGTTGTTTTCATCTGCGTCTCTCAAATGACTAATGATGTTGAGCATTTCTTCATATGCTTCTTAGCTGCTCTTACTTCTTCCTCTGCAAATCTGTTCATTTCAGATACCCATTTTTGAATTGGGTCTTTAAATTTGGGTGGGCTGATTAAGATTTTACTTTTTATAAGACATGGAGAATATTTCTTTTTAAATTAAAACACCAATATATTTTAAGATGACAATGAACACTAACATTTAAGATTCTTAATTAAAAAAAAAATGCCGGGTTCTGTTGTATGTTCAATAATCCCAAATGCTGACAAAAGAGCCTGGGGAAGATGGGCAGCTGTGTCCTACCCCTTCATTATGCCCTGTGCCAGTGGCTTGAAGAAATAATGTGGTTGTTAGGGGCTGCAGCATAACTGGATTTCAATCAGAACATTCCTTTTCAGTGAACTGTCTGGCCAGATTCCAGATATGAGAAAGCATGTAAAGTTAAGCCATGTCCCCTAGTGGCCACCATTGGCTTACCTCATGCCACTAGGGCCTGTGCAGCATCATGTTGTAAGTTAGCAATTTCCCAGGGTTCTAGTTGAGGCTTGTGGGCCACATTCAAACCATGTCCAAGGAAGAGTGAAGAACATGTGGTTTCAGATTCCTACACAAGTATAGTGGGGCCATGTTCTACCCTCTCTTTTCTACATGTCCCTCCCACCACATAAGGTTACCTATTCAGTCTCATTTGGTCAGAGGATTTATTCTTTGGCTGTGATTTTGTGTGTAATAGTAAGCCAGTTCTTTCTATCAGAAGCTGGATATTTCAGGACAAATCCAGTTCTGGCTAAAATACCACAGCCACAAAGCTTTTCAGTGTGTGTGCCAGGGAATTAACAACGTAAAGATAACAGGAGTCCCTCCCTGAAGAATTGCTTTTGAAGGCCAGTGGCTCAGTGACTTTTAAAAAGAGCATTGCCTCCCCCCATCTCGTCTTTGGCAAAGTCCCATTAGTTTTGTTGAAAGTTTTATTTTTTGCTGAAGATGCAGGAAATTTAGACAACTCTCTTGGAATTTCCCCAAAACTAATACAAACAAGATACATATGCTTCTTTTAAGGAAACTAAAAATAAATTATTTGAAACTGTTTAACTGCATAAATTCCCTCTTAAAAGGAAAAGGAAGTTTATAGAGTGAAAGGCAACTGAGTGCTGTTAACTAAGTAAAATATTCTTACAACTGCCAGCTTGTGTAGTTTGTATTAAATTACTGCTCAGCACAGAATTTGTTGAGTTATTATTTGCAACATGTACAAACAAATACCTGAAATGTTCTCAGGGTTTTTACTTTTACATTGAAATTGTCCAACAAAGTAAGTATACTCCTCCCTTTCTTTCCTTCATCTGGGCCCATTCTTGTAATAGAGGCTGCACTAAAAAGGAAAAACTATGCTAGTAAAAAAGATGCATATTTTGTTGCTTTGTCAGTGACCCATTAGATTGTCTCTCTGACAAAGCCATTTTGACACAGTCCAGAAAAAAATGATTAATTTTTAAGAACATATCACTTATATACAACCTTTTTTTCCTATAAATGTATAAGCCAGGTTTAATAAGAATTCCCTAAAGGATCAATTTAATAAGTTAGGAAAAGTCAAATTTTCAACTCGAATTTAAAATTGAAGTCTGTAATGCTTTAGTTCTTTCCATTTGTGGTAGTTGCATTCATTTAATAGCTTTGACAAGGCATTTATCTTCTTGCAATAATGTCTAAAGTTAAAATAACTTTTCTCTTTTCAAATACTTTAATTTTTTTTTAATTTTTGAAACACTTTTATCTCATTCTGGAAAAGTTAACAGTTAAGATGAGCTACATACTACAGAACTTCCTAATGTATCTAAGCTTGGAAAACCTTACTGTCACTTTAGATAGATTTATTTGATGAGGATTGTGATCCAGTGATTGTTTAGCAGCAATTTTACCAAACTAAATTCTCTTCTTAACGGATATTATAAACAGATAATACTTATCTTATTTAAAAACTATGAGTGCCACACCAGTCTCACTTAAATGCACACAAACCCTAACCTGGAGAAGGGGAAGATGGATTGTAAATACATGATTGATGTATCTAAAATTATCTATGTACATACAGCACATAATTAATGTTAATTACATGAGCTGTGTTTTTCCCATTCCCTTCAGGCTTCACTCTCACTGGAAAATGAATTCTGAACTTCCTCTTTCAAAATTGACACAGTTGGGGCTGGGGATTTAGCTCAGTGGTTCCGGCACCTGTCTTGCAAACGCAAGGGCCTGGGTTCGATCCCCTGGTAACCACATACAGTACTGGGCATGGAGACTCACGCCCAGCAGCAACCAGTACCACACACCACAGTGCTTGGACATGATGGCTCATGCCTGTCACCCCAGCACTCGGGAGGCAGATGTGAGTTGGAGGCTGAGCTCAGGGCCAGCCTGAACACAAAGCGAGACTCTGTGCCAATTTTTTTTTAGACAATCAAGTTATCCTTGGACATCACACTATATTTCATCACAGATTTAGTAAACTGATGACATGAAAATGTTTCATTTTCATATTCATCAAATATCTGCTAGTAATGAAAATAAGCATATGAAAATATTCTGTAAATCCTGCAACATATAGATCCTAGTGTTGCTGCAGGTGATTCTTTCATGCTAATCCTGCTGGGAAAATATTTATCGCTATTGAGACGGCAGATAGCACCATGGAGTATGTGTCTGTTTTAGTCTATGGCAAGGCACTCTTTCAGAGTTTTACTAGCAGCACAAAGAAAAATCTTTTTTTTTTTTTTTTTTTTTTTTTTAGACAGGGTCTCGCTTTTGTGGTTCAGGCTGGCCCTGAGCTCAGCCTCCAACTCACATCACAGCAATCCTCCTGCCTCTGCCTCCTGAGTACTTGAGCCACCACACCCGGCACTGTGGTATGTGGTACTGGTTGCTGCTAGGTGTGAGTCTCGACGCTCAGTATTGTATGTGGTTAACCGGGGATCGATCCCAGGTCCTTGCGCTTGCAAGACAGGCGCCAGAACCGCTGAGCTAAACCCCTGGCCCTAGCATGAAGAAAACTCTATTGTTGTCATCTGAGTACAAGTATCTGGATGGCCTTTGCTTTGAAGTTTAACAGCAAGTCCATTTAATTCAAGGCAGAATTGCCTGAGATTTTCATACTTCCACATACCTTCATCTTGACCTTCAAGTGGCTCAAGAATTTTGTCAATATTGAAGCAGTCTGCCCTTATGTGAGGTTGAATATACTGCTAAATAGCAGATGTACTATCCATTTCATCAAATGATTCATCAGGCCAATTATAGATATCCTGCGCCTTAAAGCTAGGCCTGTTCTGCCTCAGCACTGCCATCTCCTCTGCCATGACCATAGTGCCAGAGTCGCAGCGACCAACAGTGGTACCCAGTTGCCCAATATTTAAAAAAAGAAAAAAACTGCATTGTAGGAGTCAGGGATTTAGCTCAGTGTTTTGGCTCCTGCCTTACAAGCACAAGGTCCCAGGTTTGATCCCAGGTCAAGGCTGAGTTCAGGTCCAGCCAGAATTACAAACAAAACCCTATCTCAAAAAACTAAAAAACAAGCAAAAAGCACAACATTGTATTTTACACTGTTTTAAACGCTTTATAAGTATAGCTCATTTAAGCTTAAAAGTAAAATAATCTGGCAGTTGTGGGTGTAGCTTAGTGGTAGAGCTCATGCTTGCATGTGCAAAGTCCTGGAGTTCAATTATTTAAAAAAAGAAAAGGAAAGGAAAATCCAATAGTGTTAAATACCATTTGAAATTCTGGTACCAAGTAATGATTGCATGACACAGTCTTTTGGGCCTTTTTAAATGCTGACACTTGGCGCTGATTTTGTAGTTGTAAAGAAATTCCCCAATCACTTTCATACTGATTCTTCTTTTTACAAGTGGTGATTACTACTGAACAGTACTTTTTTAAAATGAAAACTTACTGAATTTCATTAATTTACTGCCTTGTGTGGTAGACAACTGCACCAGAATCCAGTCATAGTCACAACCTAAAGATTTAAATAACTTGCAAATTATATTTATTGAAATAATTTTTCATAGAAATTGGAATTAGCCAAAAGTTTGTTACTTTGCTATTAGTAGTCAGGTTCTCCCGGCTCATAATTTACCCTCTGGGCTGTGGTTATTTCATGATGTGCTTAGTGACTTGCAGACGGACTTGATCTTCCAACATAAATACAGTGACAGTATGGTTTCTAGGAAACAACTTACCGTAGGAATTCTCATTGTCTCTCAAAGGATTATTAAAATGATGGTTAGTGAAAGAACTATAGTCATTTGGAATTGAAGTTGCAAAGATTATATGTTGTGTGTCCAAGTCACTACTTGGTATGAATAATACAAAAGGGGAGGGATTCTAGCATTCCTGGGGGTGGTATCTAGTGTAATTTCCAAGTGTGCTTTATTTTTCACAGCTCTTTGATTAAATTCTAAGCTTTCTCAGTTAAGCTAAAGCATTCCTGAGTTGAATGAAATGATATATGTAGTAATTCTTGCAACCGTTTTTAGAACATAATAAAGACCAATCAGTGCAGATACCTAACTTCAAAGAACCCTTATTTTATTTCTCAAGAAACAGGCCCTTTGAGAGCACTTATGGAAATAATTTTAATTGACACATCTAGTTAGTATGTTTTAGTTACTTTTTTGTTGATGAGACATAATTCCCAGCTCCCAGAGGTTAAGAGAAGAAAGGTTTATTTCACCCCACAGAATGTAGAGGTTGCAGCCCTTAGTCACCTGGCTCTGGTGCAGGGCAGCAGGGCACAGAGACATGGCAGAGGAGAAACAGATCGCATTGTGGCAAGCAGGAAACAGCAACCAACAAGCCTTCCTTCCTTTCTTTCCCTTTTATCCCATCCAGGCTACAAATCTTTGGGGTGTTGCCACTACTGCAAGGGTGGACCTTCCATTATCCACATCCAGAATTTGGTAAACCAGTTAGTAGACTAATCCTGTACCACACACCAGCCTAGATCCCGCCATCTCCAAAAAGCCCCATCTGTGACCACATGCCGCTTTGGGGGACATCTAGATACAAATCAGAACAAACTAGTAGGGCTGCTTAGATTGTGTAGACCCACATCTAAAAGGACTAACAGTGCCTGCCAATTGTTAAACATTTAGAATTTCACCCAGTATAACCAGGAATGAAGCAAAACATAGCTCATAAGAAAAGTAGTTGTACTGAGGTTTGGAAAGAGTCTTTATTTTGAAATTTGAACATTATAAATTATTTACTATGTTACATTGAAAATTATAATGTTACACCAAGTATTATAATCAGCTACTTTAAACTTTTTTTGTTGTTTTTTTGTTTTGTTTTTGTTTTTTAGATAGGGTCTTACTTTTATAGTTCAGACTGGCCCTGAGCTCAGTGGCAATCCTCCTGCCTCTGCCTCCTGAGTGCTGGGATTACAGGCATGAGCCACCACGCCCAAAACTGTGGTTTGTGGTTCTGATTGCTGGTGGGCACGAGTCTCCACACCAGGCATAGTTTTTGTATATGGTTATTGGGGAATTGAACCCAGACCTTTGCACTTTCAAGGCAAGCACCAGAACCACTGAGCTAACGCCACTTAAACTTTTTAACCTCTAAATTGTATGGTTCAGTTTTCTTTTGTTGTTTTATAATATGAAAATATAACATTTTACCATGAAAATCCAGTGAAATTAATGTCATGTAAAACATCTTTTGTATATCTTCATACATTATTATATTTCCAGTCAGTTTGAGTAATGCCAGAAACTGTGTTCTTGCCATTTAAATGTCCACAACTGAATGTAATCTATAAAGTATGACATTAGACTTTATCAGGGAAATAATCTAGAAGTTAGAAAAATACCTAGTAGCTCCTTTAATTATAAGTTATTATCTTTAAACATCTTTCAGTTGAGGCCTTAACATACATGGATATATGAAATAGTAATATAAAATTGAACAGAAAGCTAGTATTTGAGCTTATATTTTTAAGTACTCCTACTGTCCCACTGAATTGTTCTTAAATGACCTAAAAGAAAATTCTAAAACTCAAAAATATCCTCTTCCTCTAGGAATTAAACACTGCCTTGGTTACTTTCTCATTGCTGGGACAAAATACTCTATACCTACAAATTTTTAAAAATGTGTCTTTTGGTTCACAGTTTGTAGAGATTTCAGCCCGTAGTTAGCTGGTTCCCAGGGGCAGGGCAGAGCAGGAGGGGTTCACCATAGAGCAGGTGGGAAGTCCCACAACTCTCTTCTCTCCCTTTTTATTCCAAAACTGGTTGAGATTATTCTGTCAGCTTCAGATTTCAAGCCTGATCTCCTTCCTTTTACTCTAAAAACAAAATAGTAAAATCAAGTAGTAAAAACAATAGAAAGTTTAAATCCATAGCCACACCCAAAGGTGAGAACAATATTTTTCAGTGGACCTGAAACAGAATAAAGAGTTGAATGAAGCAAGGAGCAAAAACTGCCACTGAGTCTGCTGAGCCCCGTGTCTGGCAGGACACAGAAGTGGCTGGGAGCTCAGCTGCTCACAGATGTGAGATCCCAGTTGAGAGGCAGCTCACGGGTATCCAAGTGACCTGCTAAAAACTGGGAAGGAAGACTAGATCTTCACTGAAATGCTTTTGTAATTGGAGTCCTTGAAATACTTGCTTGTTTACTTTGAGTTTTGCTATCTGACAGCCATTTTATATTCACCCTGCCAAAGGCAGTTTATTGAGGAAACTATGGCAAAACCATAGGCAGTTTATCTATAAATATAAAGATTAAGATGACAGCAGACAGATTTGAAGACATTTTCTGAATTAGGTACTTTTCTGGGGGCACTTAAGACCTTAGCACTTCAACTTTAGATTGTGAGAGTCTAATTATTGAGGTAAACGTAAGGGTATGTCAGGTGAGGAGCCTAATTCCAAATTTTTGTCTAGATTGACAGATCTGTAATTTATTATATGGAAATTTATAATTGTCTTTGTATGAGTTCACACAACTTTTAACTCAAATCCTTTAGCAACTAATAAACTTAACACTAAAGAGTCTTCACAGAAAACACACTGAAGAATTCTCCTGCATGCTTTTTCCCATGGTATTAGAAAAGCAATTACTCTTATTTTGGTTACTTCTATGGCAAGGAGAAAAAACACTGACTCTGTGTTGGGATTTTCTTCCCTTAAAGGCACAAGACCTCAATGTCATTGAAGAAGTCATTCGAATGATGTTAGAAATTATCAATTCCTGCCTGACAAATTCTCTTCACCACAACCCAAACTTGGTGTATGCACTGCTTTACAAACGGGATCTCTTTGAACAGTTTCGAACTCATCCTTCATTTGAGGATATAATGCAAAATATTGATCTGGTGAGTATAAGTGGAGATATTTACTGTGATTGTTTTTTAAGTACTAAAGCAGAACTTACTTAACAATCCTTCGTAGGAACATGTACAACAGCAGTAAGAGCCCCTTCTCTCAGCATCATTCTAGCCGTCGACTTTGGTGGTGCAGTTGTTGCAGTTTGTAATAAACACACACATTAAGATCATACTTTATTTTATACAGTTATGTATTTTCTACTTAATATTTAGATCATCAGCATTTTTCTGTAGTATCATTAATTCTTTGAAAGTCTCATTGTTTAGTATCTATCTGGCCTATGTTGTAGATGTCCTCAAATATGTTTATTTTTGTTATTTCTAGCATTTTATATCAATCATAAATTTTATAAGCAGTTTGTAAATTTTATTTTACATGTTTAAATAATGTTTTGGTGTAGCTTTAAAAGTACAGTTTTATTGGCTCTTACCAGAAGAGTGTCTCTGTTTTCAAATTCAACACAGTCTGCCAAAATGCTTTCCAAGGACATCGTACAGTTACGCATCTGTATGTAATTGTATGTTTCTAAAGTGACCTATTAAAATATTTGTCTCTGTGATTTTGCAACTTTGAGCATTTAAATAATCTTAATATTTTTCTTTTTATAATAAAAATGGCGTTTCATTATTTTAATTTCTCTAACTGCTAGTATAGTTGAAAGTTTTTTATGGGTCCATGAACTTTTGCTTCCTAACCTTTCCAAAAACAATTTTTGCTAAATGTTTCAATTGCTGCAATAGTGTTTTCCAATTCAGTTTGATTCCGTGAACATTTTTTGAATAGCTAATATGATTCATAGTGTTAAGAGACCAGAATAAACTGAACCTCCAACACCCTGTTCTGTGTTACTCACCTTTAACAAAATATTTCATTATTCAATTGTCACTCAAGAATAATTGTGAGTTGAATAATAAGCACATATACATACCTTTCTCTAGGTATCTAGTCAATAGTTGAATTTCTGAATGATATATTTTGTACCAAAGTGTGTACTATGGAATATTATCATTTTGTACTCTAACCCATGGTGTAAGAGAATTTCTGTTGCTTTATATTCTGATTTTGATAGTTTTGCCAATTTTATAATGACTTTTATTTTTAATTGTGATCTCTTTATTGTAAATGAGAATAAGCATATTTCATACATTTAGTGGTTATGTGGATTTCCTCTTTTATGAAGTACCTGTTGAATCTTTTGTCAGTTTTTGAGCTATTTATCCATTTCTTATGTATCTGTATGTAATTGTATTTTTAATATTATGCTTTGATATTATGTTTTAGGGCCAGGGATTTAGTTCAGTGGTTTGGCACCTGCCCAGGTTCAGTCCTAGGAACCACATACGACAGTGCTGGGTGTGGAGACTGATGCCCACCAGCAAACAGTACCACATACCAAAATGTCAGGCATGGTGGTTCATGCCTATAATCCCAGCACTTGGGAGACAGAGGCAGGAGCATTGCTGTGAGCTCGAGGCTTGCATAGTGAGCTCAGGGTCAGCCTGAACTACAAAGCGAGACCCTGTCTCAAAAAAAACTATGCTTTATTATTATGCTAACCTGTACATTCTAGGTTTTTCTTGGTTATGTATTACTAATATCCAGTCAGTAATTTTTTTTTTCTGAAAAAATTTTAAAACTCTCAAAATGATAAAACAGATCAGGTAACAGTGTGCTCCATTCTTTCCTTGGGAACTTGCTTCCTGCCAACCCACTATGTCTAGTTCTGCTGCTCAGCTGCAGTGGCTTCCTGAGAGTGCCATACTACTTTGCTTTGGTTGAGTCCAGCTCCTATGAGTTCCTCTTTATTAGTTTACTGCTTCTTATTGACAAAGCAAAAGATACTAGCTTTCAGGGAAAACAGTGATGTAAGATAGGTTTTTTTTTTAAGTTAATACATAATAAAATATATATTTACAAAGTACAGTGTGATATTTCAGTACCATAATGTATAATGATCAGATACCAAAAGTTTGCATGTTTATCACCTTAAATATTAGTCATTTCTTCGTACTGAAAACATTCAAAGGGCCGGGAATTTAGCTTAGTGGTTCTGACATCTGCCTTGCAAGCGCAAGATCCCAAATTCAATCCCTAGTAACCACATACCACAATGCCAGTTGTGGTGGCTCACACCTGTAATCCCAGCACTCACGAGGCAGAGGCAGGAGGATTGCTGTGAGTTTGAGGTTGGCTTAGTCTACATAGTGATTTCAGGGTGAGCCTGAACTACAAAGTGAGACCATGTCTCAAAATAAATAAATAAATAAATAAATAAATAAATAAATAAATAAATAAATAAATAAATAAAACAAAGTTTTCTAGATATTGTTTTTAATGCTAGGGATTGAATTCAGGGCTTTACATAACTACACAAGCACTATACCATTGAAGTATACACCCCCAGCCCTTAGATAGTTGTGGGTTTTTTTTGAGACAGGGTCTTGCTTTGTAGTTGAGGATGGCCCTGAGCTCAGCCTCAAACTCACAGCAATCCTCCTGCCTCTTCCTCCCAAGTGCTGGGATTACAGGCGTGAGCCACCGCATCTAGCACTGTGGTATATGGTACTGATTGCTGGTAGGCATGAGTCTCCACACCCAGCATTGTTGTATGTGGTTACTGGGGATCGAACCCAGGCCATATGCACTTGCAAGACAGGTGCCAGAACCACTGAAGTAAATCCCCAGCCCAGCCCTTAGACAGTTTTAAGTACCGATTTTTTTTTAATATTTAATTTATTTGAAAATGTCTTCCTATTGTCTCTGAGAAGCTTTTCTGATCTCTTGATCTTATGTTTTTAAATTTCATAATTTGTTGTACCTTGGTTAATTTTATTGAATGTTTGAAGGACCCTTTTATCTAGAAGCTCATGTTTAGTATAAATACTAATTCTCCTTTGCTACTTCCTTTCTATAAAACTCCTATTAATCCTTAGGAGACTTCTTATGTCAGTATCATTAAATCTTATTTCTTGAACTGACCCATGTCCTTAAGTTAGAGTTGGCAAGGTCCACTATATTCTCTAAGCCTCTCTTTGAAGGTATTAAAAGAGGCTGGACCAGGCTGCGGTTGAAGAAAGGATGAGAGTAGTCTCTACACAAAAACCTCCTGTTTGCTTTTCAGTGGCAACAATTCTTGGGTGTGTGCATGGATGTGTATGATTAGGTTTCAGATATTTTTTAATGTTTTTATCTATTCTTATAAGAGAGCTTAACAAAGTCGATTAATCTTTTGTTTCTCCCAGTAGTCTGAGGTAATTGTTCGGTACTGAATTAAGTCAGCTTCAGGCCTCACCTGACCAACCATTCAATACTCAACTCATAGGCTTTAGATCTTTTGCTGAATACTGTAGGATCTGCACAATTACTTGTGAGTTTAACTAGACTTGATTATGCTATTGCAACCCTGATCAGTGGTCTACCCTCTCCATATCACTACTGCTTAATGATTACTGATAAATACAAATAAAAATTCTTTACTATTGGGTTAATTCATGTATTCCCTTGCTTTACTACAGACCTGGGGTTGTAGCTCTAGCATAATATTTTGCCACATGCACTTTCATCATTTTTCTAAACTTATGTCATCTGCATAATTTAGGTATTATTAACAACAGGCTTTTGGGTACAATTACCATCGTGATGATACAGAAGCACCATCTCCTATGAGCATGTTTATTTCTTTGTTTGATTCTTGGCATTTTTAGGCAAGTTTTTAAGTTCTAACCATTATGAGGAGGTACACCATGTAGACTTTCCTTCCCCTGTCTGTCTGTCTTTCTTTTTCTTTCTTTGTTTTTTGTCCCTTCCTTCCTTCTCTCTCTCTTTCTCTCTGTCTCTCTGTCTCTCTCTCTCTCTCTCTGTCTCTCTCTCTCTCTCTCTCTCTCTCTCTCTTTCTCTTTCTTCAGATCAAACTGAAGACCTTGTGCTTGCAAGGAAGGTACAGTGCCACTGAACTACATCCTTGACCCTAGACTTCTAATACTAGGATGTATGAGCACATCCTCAAGTTGCTTCCCAAATTTTTCTTTTCTCGCTCCATTTTATTGTTAACTGTGGGTTTAGTTGATGTAAACTTGTAAAAATTAAGAAGTATAGAGTTGAGGAGGTTGCTGAGTGGTAGAGTACTTGCTTGTCTAGCATGCATAAAACCTTCCATTCAACACAGTACTGACCGCCCATTGAGATTAATTAATGTTCGTAAAATTTAAGGGTATCGAACACAAGTCATTTCTTCTTTGATAAATTACATGATCTTTGATGAGTGGGTAGATTGTGGCTTATAACTTAATGTATGCTTTGGTAAGATTCTTAAGAATGTGGAAACACCAGGGTTTGGGGAATGCAGTTCCTGTTCTGATCCTAGCTTTCAAGTAACTTTCCAGAACTTAGGCCCAGCCTTTATTCCTTGTTTTTAGCAGTTTATTCATAATAACAGTCGATAAGAATTATAATATCAAGCTATTTACTTCTTAGAAAGCTACTTACAGATTTGTCCACACATTCCTGTTTGTTGCTAGTACTATTTTTGGAAGCGTAACACTGAGTTTAAGATTCATGATGCTTTGAGTAAAAATTTAATCAAATCATTTCATAGTGGTGTATACCTGTAACCCCAGTTATTTAAGAGTCTGAGGTGAGCTTTGTGAGTTCAAAGCCAGTCTGAACGACATAATACAACTGTGTCTTGAAGAAAAGAAAAGAAACTAACCATCGATTCATTTCCCTGGCAGATTAATGAGGGTGGGATGTTAGCACTGTCACCAAGCAACCTTGCTATGATAAAATGGTAATTTGATAAAATAACATATAATAGATAAGCTGAGTCTGCACTGGGAAGAAGTATAAATACCTGGTGGAAGTTGCCAGCTTTGAGCCTCACTGAATGAGAAAGCTCTTAGGACCAAGCACACTCTTGACCAGCATCCAGAACATGAAACTGTCACAATGTATTGGTTTTTGTGACAAAGTTTGTATGCTCTTCTTTAGCTCACTTCAAAGAATTTTCCCATTCCCAATCTGACCTACAGATGTGCCCAGTTCCAACATAGAGTTTACCTCAGTCTCTTTAATTATCTACACGTGATGTCCAACATTCCACCAAATATCATAAGACATAAGAAAGCAAGAAAATACCATTTTGTCAAGAGACAACAGAACAACACTGTGCCATGTCTGCAACTATCACATAGGGACTTTAAATATGATTTGTGAAGCTAAAAGATCTGGTGCAATCAACAGTGTGAACCACGTGCCTAATGTAGCTCATAAATTGACTTTGAACAGCTTGTGAACCAATAAATGTCTTTTGTATTCATGAGGGTTAAAAAAAAAGAACAGAGGCTGTTTTATTGGCCGTTGGACCTTAAAATATGTCCTGCCTGGGCCTTTAGAGAAAAAGTTTGCTGGGGTCGGGGGTTTACCTTAGAGGTTCTGGTACCTGCCTTGCAAGCGCAAGTTCCTTAGTTTGATCCCCAGTACAAAAAAAGTTTGCTGACTCCTGACCTAGTAGCAAAGATGACAACATATACAAACAAATGGAGCATTCCAGAGAGAGATAGAAACTGCATGAGAAAGATCAAATTGGAATGCTAGAAGTAGAAAGCATGACATGCAGACAACAAATTGTAGCAACTGGCTCTTTAGTAGGCTTGGATTTAGCCAGCAGGGGGAAAAAATGGATGAATTGGAAGGTAGATGAGTAAAAATTATGAAAACAAATGAGATAAAAGTGCGAAAAATGAGAACACAATATCCAAGAGATATGGGAGAGTAGCAAATGATCCACTATAAATATAATTAGAGTCCTAGGGGTGGGGGGAAAGAGGCTAGAAGAAATATTTAAAGAGACAACAGCTAAGAATTTTCAAAATACTGAAATACTTGAAATTGCACAGCCAAGAATCTCAGAGAACACAAATCAGGATAGGTCTATTTTTACACATTATATTTAAATATTTGAAAACCAAAGAAGAAAGAGAAAATGTAGTCCTGAATACAGTCCAAGAAAAGAGAAATGTTATATACAATGCTTATTTAACATCAGAACAAAAACACTGAGAAAAATCTTGTTAGAACCTATACAATCAGAAAATGAAGTAGTGGGTTGGGGGTTTGGCTCAAGTGGTACCATGCCTAACTAACAAGCACAGGGCCCAAGTTCAAGCCCTGGTACCACAAAAAAAAAAGAAGAAGAAAAAAATGGAGTAATATGTCTCTTTTTTCTTTTCTTCCTCATATACCATCTCCTCTGCCCCCACCATATGAGTGTTAAACCCAGGAAGGTCCAAGCGCTATCCCCAGAAACTCCATTGTTTTAGAGGTGCCATTTTGCTTTTGGTTTTTGTTGTTGTTTGAGTTTGAGGTTATCTTGTTTTGTTTTGCTGTACTAGGGATTGAACCCATAGTCTTTGCACTGATCTACATCATCCAGCCCTCTTTTTAATTTATTTTTGTTGTGAGACAGTACCTCATGAAGTTCCCCAGGGTGGCTTTGAACTATTAATCTTCCTGCCTCAGCCTCCTTAATAGCTCAGACTATAGGCATGTGCTACTATACTCTTTATTAAGAGTGGAGTGATTAAGAGTGGAGTGACAGCTCTTAAGTGCCGGATGAAAAAAATCTTGCTAACCCAGAATTTATACCTTAAAATATCTTTAAAAACCGATACAGAATAAAGATAGTTTCAAATAAGTAAAAATGGAGATAACTTATTGCCACCAGGTGTGTCCTATAAGAATTGGTAAAGATGGGGGCCGGGGAGTTAGCTCAGTGGTTCCGGTGCCTGTCTTGCAAGCACAAGGACCTGAGTTCGATCCCCGATAACCACATACAATACTGGGCGTGGAGACTCACCCCAGCAGCAACCAGTACCACATACCACAGTGCCGGGCGTGGTGGCTCACTCCTGTAATCCCAGCACTCAGGAGGCAGAGGCAGGAGGATTGCTGTGATGTGAGTTGGAGGCTGAGCTCAGGGCCAGCCTGAACCACAAAGCGAGAACCTGTCTCAAAAAAAAAAAGAAAAACTTTAAAAAAAAAAAAAGAAAGAAAGAAATTATTCAAGCGGAAGAAATATCATACCTGACAGAAACTTTCATCTGCAAACAAAAGAAGGAAAAGAAAATTAAGAGTTCGTGAAATGAGAAAAATTAAGGTAAACATTTTTTAAAAAGCTTTTTGTTATGTTGATTCACTGTGTAACTGTCTTTCCAAAGAAGAAGGCATCACACTCTTTCTGTAAATGACCAGTTGATAAATATTTTAAGCTTCAGAGACTGCACAGCCTCTGTCACAGCTACTCAGCTCTGTGGCTGGACTTCATCCAGTAAACACGTAAACAAATGGACGTGGCTGTCTTCCAGTAAAACTTTATTTATAAAAACAGACCGCAAGCCAGGTTTGGTCCACAGGCCATAGATTACTCGTGGACACAGATGCAACATTCTTCAACAAAAGCTTAATAAGGGCGGGGGATTTAGCTCAGTGGTTCTGATGTCTGCCTTGCAAGCGCAAGGTCCTGAGTTCAATCTCTGGTAACCACATACAACAATGCCAGATGTGGTAACTCATACACACCAGCAATCAGCACCACATACCACAGTGCTGGGCGTGGTGACTCACACCTGTAATCCCAGCACTCAGGAAGCAGAGGGAGGAGGATTGCTGAGTTCTAGGCTGAGTTCAGGACCAGCCTGAACTACAAATTCGACCCTGTCTCAAAAACCTAAAAAAAACAAAAGCTTAGCAAAATGAACCTAATCATATATCAAAGGAATACTCTATTACTGTCACTTGATGTTTATCCCAGGAATGAAGGCTGGTTCAACATTTAAAAAGAAAATTTAATTCACATTAACACAGAAGAAAAACCATGTGATAATCTCAGTATATATAGAAAAACATTTGTGTGTGTGTTCCCAAGACATTTATTTTGTTTTTTTACTCTGCATGCGTGCATGTGTATGTTTGTGTGTGGCAGGGTCTCAGAGTTGCACAGATGGGGCTCAAGCTTGTCATCCTCCTGCTTCAGCACTCTCAGATTGCTGGAATTACAGGGATGCCCCTCCACACCCAGCTGAAAAGCTTTTCCTTTTTGGATCTGTGGTGTAATGATCGTTCACTGTTTTCATGATGGGTTAAATGTGATTTTGAGATGCCTTGAAGAAAACAACTGATTACTCGCATCGTGACACTGGACAGTCATGGTTGAGAGGTAGTAGTTTAATGGAAGGTCATATACTGTGTATTACTTGGATTTCATAAGGTGCCCATAAATTTGGTCAGTAGAGGAAGTTGTAAAACATGCACAGTGGAAAAGTGCTTTCTTTGAAAGTTTGCCTTTGAGTTACGTTAACAAAACATTCATTCTCATTTTAGCTAAAAATTGTACTTTAATTTTCATCTATTTTTGGCTGTATCTTGAATACACAATTTCAAGGAAGACACTGGAACCACTGAGCTAAATCCCCAGCCTGGAGCACACAATTTCACAAGAAAAAAGTCTATCTGCTTTAACAGTTTTAATGAATGTTGTGCACAACAATTAAAATGTCACCTTTCAAGTTATCACTGAAATAGAGCATGCAAGTTCTAAACTTTTAGTAAGAAATATAAGACCTTATCCTTGAATGTTTTTTACATTCTTTGATGATTTTTTCAGTCTGCCTCCATCTGAAAATTTAGGCTAAAGAAGCTATGCAATTTATCTTAGATACTTTCCATTTAAAAAACTAAGCCTATGCTCTATGTTGCTATGTAAGCGTTGCTGAAGACATGACGAAGTCAGAGAAATATCAGAGTGTCAGTCTGTGATGTGCACCTGTGTTACTGTGGTCTGGCCTGTTGTCTTTCTGGTCCCATTTACTCTTCTGTGGGACAGAGATTTTATCCACCTCATAAGCTTTCTGTGAGGATGGAATAAATGCACGTGAAGTACATGGTCCAGCCTGAGCATTCAATGGGGTTCCTTTCCTTCCTTCTTGATGTGTAAATTGCATTTCCTTTCTAGAAGTGGTCATTTTTCATCACTTTCTAGAGTAATGTCACTATGAATGCAAAAGCGTTAGAATATCAGTCTTAAAACTTACAAGTATGAGACATTTTGAAAAAAGAAATTTATCTAGAACCGAGCCTCATGTCTACCCTGCAGCTCTACTGCAGGTGAGAATTTCCCACAACTTAGAAGCCAGCCCATGTAGGAGCAACATGCGCAAGCCAGGACTATCAGCACATCACTTTGTGCTCTGGGGATGTGACAGGGATGCTGCACTCAGCTTCTTCTCTCAATCACCTTCTCCTAGAAGGCTCTGAGGGGAGCATGGGAAGAGTATATTGCAGCTTTATTTGTGCATCTGAAATCGATTTTTTTTACCAGTAGTACTGGCACTGACATTGTGCCAAGATCAGCCCCAGAGTTCTGGAGGTCCTGGGGGAACGCACAGGAACGTTCCTGGGGAACGCCCAGCATGAACACTCACCTTGCCATCCCCATGATTGTACTGTAGAATTGTGTCTAGTTATAGAAGCGAGGTTCAGTTAAACAAGCCTTCACAAATACTGTATTATATTACTCTCCACATTGAAAGTTAATACTTTATGTAGTATCAGTATTCATGGCAAAAATGCCATGTTTCATCCCAGAATAAGTGTCATGTTATGAGGTGGAAACAGTGATGAGTCTGTCTGTAAGAAACAGGTCCCCCTTCTGTCCCTCTTAGGCAGAAGCTTTCTTTCTCAATAAACTTTTTCTACTCTTAAAAAAAAAAACATAGAAATGGGCCCATAAACATCATCAGGAAGACTGTCTCCAGTATGGGTTTATGTCAGCTGTGATAATGAATGTGTGTTCTACTTGTTGATGATAATGTGAAGCCTTTGTGATTAGCAAGACATAATCCTCCTGCCTGAGCCTCCTGAGTAGCTAGAATAATATTTTAATGAGTACAAAAAAATTTTCTGCATCATCAGTTAAGTACTTATTAAATCTAGTTTTCTTCTCATTTTTAAATTGTTTTTATGTACATTTTATGATACATAAAACAATATTGAGAAATATTACTTAATTCATAAATACAATATTTGCATATATAGCAAATACATCCTCCCTTTTTAAAATTTTAATATAGTTTTTTTAATTGAATTCTTTATTGCTACATTTTATATGCACATCATGATCACACTCAACATTGAGAATCTGTACCAGTATATGATGTGACTTAATTCTCATTTATTCCCATTCCCCTACCGACCCATCCTCTATATAGATATGCTTTGTTTCCTTTTTTAACATCACACTTATTCTTTCCCATTATTACTTACCCCTACCCTTTTCCCGTTGAATATTTTCTATTTTGCAGTATCTGTCATACATTCTAAAACTCATTTACATCTTCAGAGCCTCATACCAAAGAAAAGATATGGTATTTACACATCTGTGCTCTATTTATTTCACTTATAAGTGTGTCCTTAAGGTATGTCCATTTGAGTATAAATGACTCAGATTTATCATTGTTTATTATTTTTTTTTTTAAAGAAACACATCTTCTTTATTCAGTCTCCAGTTGATGGGCATTTGGGTTGTTTCCAAGATTTAGCTATCACAAACTGAGCTGCTATAAACATGGGTGCACATATGTTGCTATGATATGAATTTTTTTTTTTTTTTTAGGTTTTTTGAGACAGGGTTTCGCTTTGTGGTTCAGGCTGGCCCTGAGCTCAGCCTCAAACTCACATCACAGCAATCCTCCTGCCTCTGCCTCCCAAGTGCTGGGATTACAGGAGTGAGCCACCACGCCCGGCACTGTGGTATGTGGTACTGGTTGCTGCTGGGCGTGAGTCTCCACGCCCAGTATTGTTATGTGGTTACCGGGGAATTGAACCCAGGCCCTTGCGCTTGCAAGACAGGCGCCGGAACCACTGAGCTAACTCCCCGGCCCTATATGAATTTTTTAATTCTTTCGTGTACATCCCTAGCAGGGTCAAATGGGACCTCAAATCCTAGTTTTTTGAGGAATCTCTACACTGATCTCCATGGTGGTTGCACCAGTCTACATTTCTACCAACAGTGGAGAAGGGTTCCTTCTCCGCAGTCTCGCCAACATTTGTTGCTGGCCAATTCTGAGATAGCAGCCATTTTGTGGAGTGAGATGAAATCTCAGTGCTGCTTTCATCTGCATTCTCTCGAATGAGAGAATGATGTTGGGTGTTTATATGCTTCTTGGCTGCTATTACTTCTTTCTCTGAAAAGTGTCTATTCATTTTAGATGGCCATTTTTGAATTGGGTCGTTAAATTTGAGGGGCTGATTTTTTTAGGTCTTTATATAGATTCTAGGTAGTAAGTAGCTCTTTGAGATATTGCTGGTAAAAATTTTTTCCCATACAGTTGGTTATCTTTTTGCTCTGCTAGGGTTTCTTTTGCTGTGCAGAATCTTTTTAATAGGATGAGATTCTATATTTGATTCCTTCTGCTTGTTCTCATGCTATAAAGGTTTTGTTTGTAAAGTCTTTCCCTACACCGATGTCTCCAAGAGTTTTACCTAACCTGTTTTCCAGTAGGTTTAGTATTTCTGTTTTAATGTTTAGGTCTCTAATCCACTTTGATTTTAGTTTAGTGCCTGGTGAAAGAAATAGTCCTAGCTTTAGTCACTGGCAGGTTAAAGCCCAGTTTTTCTAACACCATTTGTTAAAGAGGCTATCTTTCCTCCAATGAGGATATTTGGCACCTTTGTCAAAGATGAGGTTGCTTAGTGTGTCTGGAGTTGTATTAGGTATATACAATTTTTAAAAGTTTAGAGACATCTAGTCTAGATTCTAGCTGTCATTGTAATCACCTGAAGAGAACAATGTAGAAGGTTTCTGGTTAGGCCTAGGATGAGTATTTCACAAGGATATCCAGCTCCTGTTTATGGTCAGCCATATCTGAGAACGACTCTTTATCTACCTTACCTACAACCATGAACTAAACAGCTCTGATTTCTGCTTTCAAGAAATACTAGGAAATGTACATCTCAAGCATCTACCTACTGTCTCATACCTTTACATTTCCTAGGATGTGTTTCTAACAAATGTGCTTCTACTTTTAAACCATTTTTTAGCAGAGCAGCTTCACTTGCCAGTGACATTTGTAGAAGATAGTGCACTCCACTAAGTGCTCACTGTACCATTCCATCATTAATACTGAGTGGATAATTTAAAAGAAAATATTAAAATGCCTGCAAAGAATTACTTATGTATTTTACTTATTAAAAAAAAAATGTGAAAGAAAAGTTCAGCTTTAGAAAAATAAATTTTGTATGTTTGCAAGTCTGATTATTTTATTTCATTTTTTGTTTGTTTGATTGATTTTTTTCTCAGTCTAGATTTTAAATCCAGAGTCTGACACATATTTGGAAAAAGACTCTGTCACTGAGTTTTATCTCCTACTCCTGACTTAATTTTTAGTGACAAATATTTGGGTGCTATTTGTAGGAAGCTACTGTGTTAGCATTGTGCAGCATAGTTCAGGCTGTGCTCTAGCATGAAGCAAAAGTAATTACAGCTTCCTGCTGATTATCCCTGGTGATCAGGACTAAGGGTGATGTGGATAAGTAAATTCATATATAATCCTCAAAACATCATTTTGGTGATTAATTTAAAGTTATTTTCCTATTAAGCTTCTTTCTCAGACCTCTTGTTAAGCTTCAAAACTGACAGGTTCTAAGATTTTGCTTTTATTCCCTACCTGATGGTAGCTTCCAAAATAAAACATAAATGCAAGATAGGGCAGCACAACAAAGTGCAGAGTTTTGGAAGCCACTTAATTCACAGAGTGAATGAATGATCAGCCCTAAATATCTGGGCTTGGCTCTCATTTAGTCATCAAACTCCATAAAGGGAGGACTGCATTTAGGGGGATAGGTAAAGTAAAAGCCACATCATTTTAGGAATGGAATCATAATGGTTTGACTACCGTGTGAGGAAAGCATCTGCTGAAAATGCATCATGTACCACTACTTGTTTAAAATTGCTCTTTATATTCCAGGTGATCACCTTCTTTAGCTCAAGGTTGCTACAAGCTGGAGCTGAGCTGTCAGTGGAGCGAGTCTTGGAAATCATTAAGCAAGGGGTTGTTGCACTGCCCAAAGACAGATTAAAGGTAAGATGGTTAAAGCCATGTCCCTTAGCATACTGCTGACTCTCCTGACACAAATCTCAGTGTCTGAGCAGGCTCTGTCTGGAATCATTCTTCCTACCCAGAACTTGTGCTAGAAAGGCTCTCTATGTGTTGGCTATGCTGCTCTCTGCTCAGAGCTGTGGTGAAAGTTTCTGCAGCTTTTCAAAAGAAAACAGCAAAATCTTCATTTTTCTGCATTTCCTGTAGTAACTTATATTCTGTCAACAGAGCAGCATGTTATTTTTTTTAACTCAGTGAAATGAATTCAGTCTTACAAGTATGAAGGAATGATGGGAAGGTGGTGAAAATGATGAGGATCACTACAACCGTGGCTAATACTTATATAATATGTTTACTCAGTATCATGCAGGGTTCTCTTATTTTATATATATCAACTCATTTTGTCCTCACAAGAACTCTGAAATAGGTACTGTTAGCATCTGAATCTTTCTGCTGAGGAAACAATGTAGAGAGAGTTTAAAAAACTTTCCTGAGGGCCAAAGATTTGGCGCAGTGGTTCTGGCGCCTGTCTTGCAAGTGCAAGGACCTGGGTTGAATCCTCGGTAACACATACAATACTGGGTATGGAGACTCACACCCAGCAATCAGTACCACATACCACAGTGCCAGGAGTGGTGGCTCACGCCTGTAATCCCAGCACTCGGGAAGCAGAGGCAGGAGGATTGCTGTGATGTGAGTTGGAGGCTGAGCTCAGGACCAGCCTGAACTACAAAGTGAGACCCTGTCTCAGAAAACCTAAAAAAAAAAAAAAAAACTTTCCTAAAGCCATATACCTAGAAAATGGTGAGCTAGAGGGCCAGGTGCAGGAGATCTGGCTCCGAAGGCCTTGCTCCTCATTGCTGTGTTCTGTACGATATGCCTCTGATATAGCAATGGGAGGAGAAGCATTTCTTGGGAAAAGCAGGGGAAGTACTAGATTTTAAGAAGATTTTCACATTTGTGTGGTAGATGTGTTCCAAAGTGGCCTCATGATTTACAATTCATACTATGAGACTAATTATCCCAGAGGGAAGGATGTAAAGGAGATGCGAGAATGTGACATAGTTTTACTTTAATACTTCTTTTTCTGTTTGCCCTTCATTAGGTCTAATTTGTACAGTGCTTTGTCCCACATTAACAAAACAGGCTCTCACACTGGATGTCTGGCCTTCTTTGTTGCATTTTATCCCAGCCAGTTTATGTTCCATAATTATTGTTTGGGGGCTGTGTTTTTCAGCACTATCTCTAGATCCACTGCCTAATGGATGCTTGAGAGATATTATTGTAGGATATAAAAATATTTTCAGTCATAACACGGTTTATAAAATAACAGCACATTAGTCCTCGTAATCATGTACAGAAGTCCCACTACACGTAAACAGCAGAGTGATTAACACAGTTCTGAACAAAGATGCCAGGTGTTTCTGTTGATTAGTTCGTAGTCTCACAGTGTGGTAACAGTGTAAAAACTGATTACAATTAACTGATTCTCCAACTCTCATCTTATTTATTCCTGAAATATTTTTTAATTTAAGGAATTTACTTATTCTTACTTAAAATAAGACATTGATTTATTAGTTTGTTTTGTGGAGTTTTGAGGTACTGTTTCAGATTTATTCTGTGAACCGGTCTAAAAATCCATGAGGAGGGCCAGGGATTTAGCTCAGTGGTTCTGGCACCTGTCTTGCAAGCTCAAGGGCCCGGGGTTCAATCCTCGCTGACCACATACAATGCTGGGCATGGAGACTCACGCCCAGCGGCAATCGGTACCACATCCCACAGTGCCAGGCGTGGTGGCTCACGCCTGTCATCCCAGCACTCAGGAGGCAGAGGCAGGAGGATTGCTGTGATGTGAGTTGGAGGCTGAGCTCAGGGTCAGCCTGAACTATAAAGCGAGACCCTATCTCAAAAAAAAAAAAAAATCCATGAGGAGGAGCCAGGGATTTTAGCTGGTTCTAGTGCCTACCTTGCAAGCACAAGGCTTCAGTCCCTGGTAACCATATACCACAGTGCCGGGCTTGGTGACTCCCCTATCAGCAGTCAGTACCACAGACAACAATGCTGGGCTTGATGGCTCAGGCCTGTAATCCCAGCACTTGGGAGGCATAGGCAGGAGGATTTCTGTGAGTTGAGGCTTGTCTGGGCTACATATGAGCTCAGGACCAGCCTGAACTATAAAAGCGAGACCCTATCTCAAAAAACAATTTTTTTTTTAAATCCATGAAGGATGGAGTTGCTGTGGTCTACAAAGTAATGGCTCTTGGTGTCTCAGCTGAGTCAAGAGAGAAGTGACATACTAAGAAACTGTTAGCAAAGGACAATGAAGAAAATCTGGAGAAAGGGAGATTTTGAGAGGATCAAATATTCCTCGTAGTGGAAGTAAAAAGATTATGATTAGAAAACTGTTTTTAACTACTGTTTAAAAAGCAGTGCAGATCTTGGTGATAATGTAGTCTAGATGTGGCCGTGAGTGTGGGGGGCCAAAATAACGTGGATATACATGAAAGTCAGTGCTGCTGAGTGAGATAATGAACTCAGTGCCTGCGAGCAGTCAGTGATGGACAGGTTCAAGGAAGAGAATAGACTCGTGTGCGCCTCTCATAACTAGAGCTTCTTACTTAAGGATAGGACAGTAATAGCCATAGAACAATAAAGAATGCAAGGATAACACCAATCCTTCCTCCAGACCCTGAAGGATATGGAATATGAAAGGCTTAGGGGGCAGGAGGAGTCCTGAGTAGAGAGCCCAATTTCATTTGAAGAAGTGATAAGCAAATGGAGCACAAGGTCTGAGAATGTAGGGATGCTTCATACATGCAGTTTTGAAAATGCACAGTGTGTACAGTGGTATGAGGATGGAAGAAAGAAACAGGAGATTTGGGGAATGGAAAAGCAGCAGAAAGACAAATTGCTGCAGAGCATGGCTGGCTGGATGACTTGTGTTTGAGGCAGAGACCATTGAGTAAAGAGATGTAAGTGTAACATGTTCAAGCCTGCCACAGGTCTGTCAACACTGAATATATCTTCATCAGGCTCTTCTGTGACAGCCATTGTTCTCAGTACTTGGCTCCTTCAGTGAGCAAAGGTCCATGCTGTCTCCTGGGGCCCACAGTCTAGCAGGAGGGACAAACAGTAAGCAGTAAGCATGATAAATAAGAAAAAGATCTAGTATTCTAGTGTGTTACAATATGGTAAGTGTGGGCTGGGGATTTAGCTCAGTGGCACTGCACCTGCCTGGCAAGCGCAAGGTCAATCCCTGGTACCACGAAAAAGAAAAAAAACCATGGTAAGTATATGGAAAATAAAAATAGACTAGGCTATGGGGATTTGAGGGTGTCAGTGAGGACGAGGTAGGAGAAAGTTGGAGAATTACACATAGCGTGGGCAATGTTTAGTACAGTTATGAAGGTGAAGGAGTTAACTCTAACTGATATTGGAGTGAGAAGAACCACTGAAGAAGTCTTGTGGCAGGAGGGCCAGGCACATAAAGAAATAGCAAGGAGAGGGCCGGGGATTTAGCTCAGTGGTTCCGGCACCTGTCTTGCAAGCTCAAGGACCTGGGTTCGATCCCCGGAAACCACATAACAATACTGGGTGTAGAGACTCACCCCAGCAGCAATCAGTACCACATACCACAGTGCCGGGCGTGGTGGCTCACGCCTGTAATCCCAGCACTCGGGAGGCAGAGGCAGGAGGATTGCTGTGATGTGAGTTGGAGGCTGAGCTCAGGGCCAACCTGAACTACAAAGCGAGACCCTGTCTAAAAAAAAAAAAAGAAAAGAAAAAGAAATGGCAAGGAGAGAAGAGCAGCTAAAGCCAGGTGAGTGAGGGAGAGAAGCAGTGGGTGGCAGAGAAGACCAAGGGAAGGGTGAAGGTGAGTACACATCATGTCATGGGGCCTGGGAGATGGTTCTGGTAACTTTGTTTCGTTTTTGTTTTTCTTAATAAAATGGGAAGTGGTACAAGTTTTTGAAGAATGGTAGAACGTGGTTTATATTTTAATAACAGTTAGGCTGCTGGGTTGAGAAACAGAGCTCTTGGAGGACTGCTGTTCGTCCTGAACCATGGTGGTGAAAGTGGACATATCAGTGGAAGTCCAGGACGTTGTCTGGAGGGGAAGGGGAAACTCAGCCCCCTGAGGAGACAGCCGTGGTCTGATTCCAAAAGCTCCAGGGAATCGTGACTAGAGCCTTAGAGTAGTTAGAGAACTAGGCAAGTTTTACTAGAAAGGCAGAAGAGAAGAAGCCATTATTCTCCAGAGGTAGCCAAGCCTACTCATGTGCTGTTTGGTTCTTGTTACTGTCACAAAACACTTCCAGGTTTGGAGGTTTGATTCATAATTGGCTGCCTTGCTTTGGGTCTGTTATGAAGCAGCACATTATCATGGAAACACATGACAGAACAAAGCTACTGACCTCACTGAGAGCGAAAGACTACGGTCCCACTGTCTTCAAAGGCGCACCCTTAAAACTTGGTGACCTCTCACTAGGCCTCTCCTCTTCTGTTATTTTTTGTGGTGCTAGGGATAGAACCCAGAGCCTTGAGTACATTAGGCAAGCTCTATCCCTGAGCCACATCCCCAGCCCCTTCCCCTTCTCTTAAAGGTTCCATCACCTGCTCATAGGGCCATGGGCTGAGTGCCAAGGCTTTAGCACATGGACCTTTGAGGGAACATGCTAGACCCAACCTGTAGCACCTGCTCTGGCTCTGAAGGTGGCTAAGGTTGTTCATGGCTCACAGAGACACTGTGACTTGCCATAGCTCCTAGTGAACTCAGTAGGCAGAAACTCAGAGCCATCGGCTGTCTTCTCTCACAGCTTCCCTGTTCTTCCTAACCATTGCGTAAGACCCTGTTTCCCACATGAAATCCTTTACAGTGAGTGATACAGGCTATTGTACTATAACTTCTGTTTTTCTTACCAAACCTGTCAGAGAATTAAAACCCTTGGTTTCAGAAAGATAAGGAATTAATTTGCAACATTGAAAATCACAGAAAGGGCTGGGGAACGAAGGTGAAGGAAAATTTGTTGGAAGCCAGGAAATCAGAAATGGCAAGAATGTCACCAACAATGACCTGGCTGCCTGGAGCTTCAAGGTGGGGATTGCAGGAAGGTCCTAAGAGCTGCCTACAAAGCTCCTCCTGAAGCCCATAGGCTTTGTGCTTCTATCACCAGACCTGAATTTCTCTTCTGCCTTCCAGAACCTGTACAAGTTCCTCTCCCTGCCAGTCTGACTCCAAGGCCTGCTGGAGGCACATGAAAAAATGTAGTTCTCTGGCTTTCAGACCCAGCTGCACAGGGAAGGAAGTCATTTAAGTTACTCATAAGCAACACACCTCAGGATCTAAAGACACTGGCGGAACAGTGCGAGAAGCAGTAAGGCTTCTACCTGATGAGCATGGGTTTTTAAAAAGGATTTGTGTACAAGGTACAAGGAACAGTATATATAGAGGCCAGATGTAGAGGAGTGGCATGAATTTACCATCACCAGGAAACAAGATAGGAAGACTCAAATTGAAAAGGGATCCTTTGGTGGAAGCAAGAAAAACAAGAAGTTGTTGGCCTCCAACACAGGAGCAATGAATAAGGATGTGATTTATTTATAGATACTCCCATTTTTAACTTGTTTCTTTTATTTTGTCCTCACTTTTTTTTTTTACACTCCTTTGTTTTTACCTCCTTCAATAAGAATAGTATCAAACTAAAACAAAACTGAAGCCCAGGATAAGTATTTTTAATGAATGTACCGTAATTTACATATTTTAGGGTATCTTATGACATTTCAGTGCATGTTCACAATTGTAATGAGTTTAGGCTAACTGACATATTTTTCACCTTAGACATTTCTTTGTGTTTAAGAACATTCAAAATACTTTCTACTAGCTGTTTTGAAATAATTGACTTACTTGTTGTCAACGGTAGTTACCCTGTTGTGCTTTAGAACATTAGAAGTTATTCCTCCTATCCAACTGCACCCTCTAAACCACCTTCTCTCCATCCCCCACCCCAGCACCCTTTCCAGGCTCTGTTAATCATATCCTAGTCTCTCCTTCCCTGGGATCAACTCCGCTTCCACTGATAAGTGAGAGCGTGTAGTATTTATCTTTCTGTGCCTGGCTTCTTTCATTTAACATAATGTCCTCAAATTTAATCCGTGCTGTTAAAAATGACAAACTTTTTCTTTTTTATCAGTGAGCAATATTCTGTTGTATATATGTTCCAAATTTTTTTTATCCATTCATTTATGCATCTATGGTTGCCTAAACTGATCTCATTTCTTGACTCTTGTGAATAGTGCTGTAGTATCCATGGGCATGCAGATGTCTCTTAAGTATGCTGATTTCAGCTCCTTTGGATATATACTGCTCACATGGTAGTTCTATTTCTAGTTTTGTGCAAACCGCCATACTGTTTTCCATAGTGTACCAAACCTTTTAATCTTAAGATTATTTCTCAAAATACTGGCAGGTGTAACCTGTCAGTAAATGTGAGAGCTCAAGCTCCACAATCATAGTAACGCTGCAAGATGTTTTTCCAGGCACTTTCTAACAGCAGGATGAGTTACTGCTGTTTTTAACTTGATTTTCTAGATGAGGCATCTAAGACCTAGAAATATTAAGTGACTGCCCGTCTTGCTCCACAATCTGTGCTGTCGCTGCCGTACTATGAGGAATGGAGAATGTGTAACATGCAGAAAGGGGGATTTCAGGAAAATATTAAAACGATGTCCAGTCACCTTAAGGGTTATACTATAAGAAGAAAATTAAGCATTTTGTTTTATGCTAGAAGCAAGGGGTAGAAAATTGAACCAAGAGAGATATTAATTTATGGAATTAATGAAATGCTTTCAGACTCCTAAGGTTGCTTAGTAGTCACTTTGTGACTTTATGAATATTTGGTATGAGAGACTGCCAGTACCTCTGGATGGCTGATTTAAGAGGGATAAATGATGGGTCCAGGGAATAGAAGAAACAGGTTGTAAAAAGTACTTTGCTAAAAAATTGTACCAGATGAACCCGCAATCCTGTAATTCCATTTTGGTAGAGCGGTACTCTTGTATCATCCATCTCCCACCGAGAAATATTCAGAGATCAGTCAGTGCCCTGTAACTACCAAATGAAGCTGAGAGTCCTTATGCCATTCACCCTGTAACCCAACCTCCTATTCCAGTCTTCTTCCCTCTCCCCACCCAGTGCTCCAGCCTGTCTGTGCCTTTCACTGCTTCCTTTCCTGAACTTGTGACTTTGTTTACATGATTCTCTTTGTAGTATACCATTATACGACTCTTTTATGAAGTCTTTCCTTTTGTTCCTTAAACTACATACTGTATACCTCATTCCACAGTACTCCCATAGAATATGCCTACTTTCTCTCCTCTTCTACTTTGTGTTTAATTACTTCATGTTGCTCTTTCCACTAAACAGTAACTTTCTTGATAATAGGGATCATGCCTTACTAATCTGTATCCCCTGATGCCTGGTTCAGTTTTGTGTACATAGCTGCTACTGAATCAGTGGGATGAATAGGTAAGTGAAAAGCACACTTAACTGAAGAAATAAGGACTTGTTAGAATTCAGAAATTGGAGAGTAAAATTTTCAATCTCAACCAGCTTTTCAAATTTTTATTTACTACACATGCACTTTGGAATTTTAATTTCTATAACTGTCTTCTAGTACATATATACATATACATACATTGTGGTGTGTGTGTGTGTGTGTGGTACGAGGGACTAAACTTGTGACTTTGTGCATAGAAGGCAGGCATAGGGTCACTGAGCTCAATCCCCAGCCCTTTCCTAGGCACTGTTCTAGACACTGTGGATACAGTTATAGAAAAAAAGCCCTGTTCTCATAGAGCTTATTTTATGTAGAGAATACAGACAGTAAGTTAAATAAGCAAAATATGTTCTAGTTGAGATAGTAGTAATTAATAAAAAAGGATAGATATAAAAGAAAAGGGCAGTACCTAAGATGGCCAAAGGAATATGTTTGTTTCCTGACCTTGACATGTTGTATGAGTACTAGTCAATTATTTTGGAGAAATATCTCTCAAATTAGAATTCTCTGATGTTTACTCATGACTACTAAAGTTATGCATATTTGGCAAAAACACCACAGAAGTGACATGTCCTTCTAAATGCATCTTTTCCAGGAGGCATGTGATGGTAGTGTGTCTCATTATGTGGCCCTTGATTGTTTAGTTAAGGTAGTGTCTACCGTGTTTCTCCAGTGAAAAATGACTGCTCTTCTTCTCTTTGTAATTTATTAACATCGTGGGGGTGATGGGTGCAGTCTTGCTGGTATCCTGTTTCTCCTCAACGTTTTCTCATTGATTTTGTCACTCATTGGTAGTATGTAAGTAATAATTTTTACTGTGGTATTTATTTAGTGATGGTGTTTTATTTTGTTCTATAGATTATAATTCAGTACTAGAATGTGTTAATTTGCTGCTTAGATTGTTCTAGCTTTAGCCAGTGGGGCTCCCCCAGATCTGTTTCTGTGACCTTCGGTCTGCCCCGTCTTGTTCTGACTTACAAATACTGACCTTGAGATGAATTGTGGTTTTCAGGCTTTGTGTTTGAATGCTACTTATTATACTGTGCTTAGAAACAAATGATTCATTATGCTGAAGACAGTGACATTTAAGAGGAAGTATAATTTCTTATTTTTTAGGATTATGGCTAAATAAAGAAATTAATTGATCAATGGGAGGTCCCAGGTATGTTAACTATTAGAGTAAGATTCTGTTGGAGCCAACATCTGGATAAATCCTTTAAGTGAGCCAATTGATTTTGTTTTGCAATATAATAAATTGTATTTCTCAGCCCAGCTTGCCACCTTACTCTGTGGTTGCAAAAGGAGGGAGGATGGATGATTCAGTTTAAAAAACAAAAACAAGAAAAATCCATCACGAGTACTAGGAAAAGAAAACTAAAATTACATTTACTCATGGACGATGAGTCATCCTCATTTGGGTTAAATGATAGCATGTTATTACTACAGATGTTACAAAGGGGAGGAAGTCCATTTATCCTTTATTCAAGCTTTATTTTAATTATTTTAATCATATTTTTGTATTGAATGTTTATAATAAAACGTATCACTTAAAACTTCTAGAGTTTATCATGTGTATTCATAATGTACCAATAAAGATAATTTTAAAAAAAAAAACCTCTAGAGTTTAATTCACAGACTACTTTGGTATCTAACGCTGATTGAAAATTCAGGCTGTGTGTTGAGTAATATTTTATCATACCACATGAGAGCACATTGTAGTCTTTTTTGGGTGGCTAATATATTCTGATAAAATAATTGAGTCTAATAATAGCTTTGTTTATGAGATTGATATGAGTTAGTTTCAAATTAAAATGTTTTCACAAACTATGAAAGAACAGAATAGTGTATATATACTGTTTTGTCTGTCTTAAAATATATAAATGAAACATTAAAAAGTTAGGGTTCTTTCCAACTGTTTTGTGGTTTAAGAGGATTATAGTTAGCTATGAATTTGCCAGGGTACATCAAGTGACACAGTTAAGTTAAAAGTTTTTGATGTTTCTTTTGCATTGTAGAACTAAAATAAGGGTTTTTGTTTTGTTTTGTTTTGTTTTGTTTTTTTAAGGTTTTTTGGACAGAGTCTTGCTTTGTGGTCCAGGCTGGCTCTGAGCTCAGCCTCAAACTCACATCACAGCAATCCCTCCTGCCTCTGCCTCCCGAGTGCTGAGACCACAGGCATGAGCCACTACGCCCGGCACTGTGGTATGTGGTACTGGTTGCTGCTGGGTGTGAGTCTCCACGCCCAGTATGGCATGTGGTTGCCGGGGATCGAACCCAGGTCCTTGCGTTTGCAAGACAGGCGCCGGAACCACTGAGCTAACTCCCCGGCCCCTAAAATAAGTTTTTTAGAAGAACTATTCTTCTAATTTTGAGCAGGTAAACATTAGGATCTAAAAACCCATGGCGTAGTAACTGACTTTCAACCAAGTAAAATATTTCCCAACAAAATATTATTTGACACAATCTTCTAAAATATTTATATAATACACTGTGTGGGAATATATACTCTTTGAGTAAATCTATCTATTCAGTTAAACAACTTGGCTAGTCAGAGTAAATAGTATTAATATCATTCTAAATAATCTTTTCTTACTAGTATTCCATGAAGTCTGGGAAAAGTAATACTAGGTAATTATTTTTTCCGGGCCCTCCTGCTTAAACAGAGACCTAAAGAACAAGCTCTGAAGTCCTATGATGCTTACTTCTCGTTTAGGGCTTGGAAGGAAATAAATAAAGGCATTGTGTCTGCCAGGAGCTGAGTTAGAAGCCAGAGCTCAGAGCTGTCGCTGTCTGTGTCCACAGCAGGCGTGTCCCCAGCTCCCATGTCACCTGCTGTGGCGCAGTTGGAGTGTCATGGAGATGGAGCACAATTTGTGCTGCACAATTTGTGCAGACTGTCCCAGTCTGCCTCCTCGTATTTGACTGTGTAACGTTCCCTCTCTTTGTTGGTTTGATGAATTATGTGTGTTATTAAAGGACTTTTACCTGGTGTTTGAAAGTTAGTTGAAGCTTTTCAAAGGGAAATAGCTAGGAGATAACTTCTCTTTTAATCCAGGTAAGAAGCTATGGAATCATGTTATATACATTGGCTAAACTTTTACCGAAAACAGTTTATAAACCATAAGAATTAAAAGTTATGACCAGGACCAGGGATATAGGTCAGTGGTACAGTGCCTGCTTGGCAAACACACTCTAATTTGGGGACCCAAAAAAAATGATAACCGATTTCATACTAAAAGATTTTAAAGTGTTTTTCCTAGGTTCTTAATACTGACTTGCTTTAAAATTTTCCCCTTTCTTCCACTGAGGATCACTTTCCTTCTTCTCCCCCAAGATATCTTTATTTCTTTGTTAGAACTGGTTATCTATGACTTACAAATAATATAATTTACAAGTGTGATTTGACTCTATCCCACCGACAGCTAGATATTTTACCCCACTTTGAACACAACGTTGCTAGGACATCAGTGAAGGAACAAAGGCACATAAAATATCACCTCCACCTTCAAAAAACATATTATATTTCAGAAGAGGAAAGACACACCCTTGCAAAGATGACTAACAAAGCAGGGCAGTGTGTGTTGTGTCAAATGAATGGTGTAGAAGTTAATTTTGGAGGAAGGAACAGAGACATCGCTGGGCAGGGCTAGTCAGAGAAGGTTAAAGGGAAACTTGGATTTGACCTTCTCTGACTTGAAAGGATGGT